>JAANYP010005092.1:23551-193363 GCA_020465985.1 Centrapalus pauciflorus
TATTAAACCTATTAAAGATTTGAGTAAGGTTTTCATTCTTTCCACTAGAAAAATTTTCATACTACTGTTTTAAAAGATCCTTTTGATTTCTTTTTGGACTAGCATTGCCATCAATTTTTTACTCTAAAGCAAGCCATAGAGAATGAGCAGTATAGAACTTTTTAAACTGATTTGATAAGCATTAGGAATAGCTATCTGTAAAATAGCGAGAGCTTATTGACTTCATTCAATCTAGCCTTTCTCTCAATCTCAGTTTTAGGAGATAATCTTTTAGGTTTGCCTTCAGCATCGAGTTCAGGATCAACTGCAGGAGGGTTTTCAACAGCTTCCCATAGGGCATAGTCAATAAACTGAATGTGTTGTTGAATCCTGAGTTTCCACATCTCGAACTCAGTGGGTTTGAGAATAGGCACTTTAAGTCCTTGCCCAGATCCACTACTGCTGCCATCAAACTCCATTCCAGAAAAGTATTTGAAAGTTGCTGACTTTGAAAACAAATAATCAAAAGAAAAACAAAGGCTTTGATACCACTTGTCAGAATGAAAACCAAAGATTAACTAGTTTAAATAAATCAGAGTTAAACCAATAATCTTCTTTTAAATCAAAGTCCAATTAAGAAGATTGTGGAATAATACTCAATTGTTTTAAGAAAACTTTCAGAACTATAAGAACAGATGAATTTAATCAGTAAACACAATTGATACCAAAACCTTTGTATTACCAACCACTGATTACATGAACCTCTCCTTCTAATTTGTTTCCTTGACAAACTGCAATTTCTCTTGAGTAGATACATTTAGAAGATCTACGAATCTTGAAATCTTTATCACTTCCTGATTTGTAGCACTTTCTGTTATCAACTTCGGAAACAGCTTGAACTTTAACTCTAGCAGCTTGAACATTTTGAACTAGCAGCTCGAGTTTCTTGAACTAGCAGCTTGAACATTGTAATTACATAGAAATACTACTAACAGTCTGAGAAATCCTAACTAACAGCTTGACATACTTAGATTATTTCCCAACACCTTCAACTCGAACTTTGGATACACAGACACCCAAACTTCGGATTCATCAGCATCCGAACTTGTGAAGTTTTTTTTTGTTTTTTCAGGCTTCCAATCTCTACGATCAACTTCTTTCAATCATAAATCATGACTCAAGTATGTTCAACACATGAGAAGACAATCAAGGGGGAGAAAATTGAAAAATCTGAAGTCTGTGTCATGAACCATTGAAATACAGTACCAACTCTTGAGGATGACTTCTTAGATCGCTATTCAATGAAAAAGATGAATGCTAAACCTGCTAAATCCATTCCACACCCTTACATTCCAACTACTATTTTGGAACACTAGATTCGTGTCCTTGAGGAGGAGTTGAGCATAGCTTGTGAAGAAGCTAGTGCTAGGCAGGATGCTCTTCTTGTGAGTGAGGAAATGTTTGGTAAAGAACAGTTTGAACAAGCTCTCGAGTTGATCAACTGTAGAGAGCGGTTTAGTGACGTTTTAAAGATTCTAAATGTGAAGACCACCCCTCACGGGGCGGTAGTCACGAGTCTAGGTCCCACATAATGCAACACGATATCAATCATAACTAAGATAGAGTAATTATATTGCGGAATTTCAAATTACAAGTACAAACATATTAGAATTAAGTTTAATACAGATTACAGTTTTTAAATTAAACTTATAAAGGGTACCATCTAATCTAATACATTACATCATACAATCATATCAAGTCTACCCAAAACCACCACAATTGTCATCTTCCAATCAGTACCGAAAAGTTTGTTGAGTAGTGGTTTGTCAAAGCTTCAAAACTTGGATCTTGAATGACCTAAGAACTAGGTCCAACAGACTTCCCTTTATCTTTTCCTGTAAAAATTGTAAAGTAGCAACTGTAAGCAATGCTTAGTGAGATTATAGATTTCAGATTTCACACATTATCAAGCGGATCATGGGTCTAGCATGATATATCTTGACTGCCGCTACAGCCACTCATGATTGAGACATAGTAGTCATAGAGTCGGATGATGTTCAAGCCATGCTCACGCTTAGATCGTGGGGATCAGCCACATACTGGGCTAGCTACCAGTAAATCAACATGGTGGAACATCGGAGGGTCATTACCAAGTTCAATAGAACTGGTGAAATAGCATGGTCTAGAACAGTAGACCGACAATGCTAATCAAGCTGTATCAATAAGTCAAATGTCTAAGCAATAATGAAAGCTTAAGTCATCAAAGTCATGAAAGCAATAAATCTCATAGAAGTATCTGAGATGAACTGTAATGCAATGTCATGTGAATGATAATCAAATAGCTATCATGATACACTGGGCATCACCGATCCATATTGAGCGCAGGTCTCAATTCTGCTGTTCATATATGAATGTCAAGTAATCTATCATCAACAATATGTCTCAAACGGAAATCTCGCATGAAATGCTGAATATCTATAACTCACAGTTTGGGGTCTTTATCAAGCAGATATAAAATCCACCACCTGAGTTATCTCAGGATTTATCTTTAATCTTTTATCAATCTGATCTCTGTCAATTCTTTTCAATTCAGTAACCCGCTTTCAATATCTTTAAATCTGTGTTCAGGATTTAACTGAACCTGTCCAGAATCATTTCATGTCACATCATTAGCTTTTTAACTTTTAAAATCATTATTTCATCTGATTCTGATAACTGATAATTCATCAATCTTTCATTTGTTCATATTCTTTGTTTCATTAAATTCTCCGAAAATTCTATACATACATATATATATATATATATATATATATATATATATATGTATGTATATATATATATATAATCATGTTGCTTTTATTCATATTTAAACCATGAAAATAAAATCATCCGGATTCAACCGAATTCGGACCAGTTCGGATTGGTTCAACCGGATTCAGGCTCATCCGAATTGATGCATCCGGATTCGGACCGAGATGAACCGAATTGGGCAGCATCCGAATTAGCACCATATCCGAAATGGGAAATCCGAGATAAGTTGTCCGAAATCAGCATAACATCCGAATTAGGATATTGGGACCGGATTAGGAGCATCCGAAATATAGGTCCGAAATGGGGCACCATCCGAATTCGGTCATACCCGAATTCGGATCCCACACTTAGAATTTTTCCAGAAATGTTCTTCATGTTCTTACATATATTCATACGGATTTTTATCATTTTTACTCTAAAACTCATTTTATCCACATGCAATGTAATATAATGTTATATTACCATACTTAGGTTGTTTTTATACTAATTTCCCTATCAATAACATAATAATTTGATCAAGATTGTCCAAAAATTCATATTTTTGTCAAGAACACTTATTTACTTAAAAATTCAGATTTTAGTTTATCTTGGACAATCTAACCATTAATTTTTTGTTTTTATTACTTCAAACTACTTAATGTCTTCATTATCTACCAAAATCTTATACATGCAACACATAATTTTCATGTTTTAAATTCTTGGTTTCAGTTTTTCACAAAACCGAACCAAACTCTAGAAATCTTGAAATTTAAATCAAGAATTACCTTAAAATCTTGTAGATTGTTGTTGTATGATGTTGCTTGTAACTTCCTTCTTGAATAAATTCTTCAATTGATTGTCAATTTAGGGATTTGTTGCTAATTTTTGTGAAGTTGCTGTTAATGAGCATTTATCCTCATCTTTATGTTTTCTATATTAGTAATTTTGATAATATGAGCACTTAACCCCTCACACTTTTGTTATTTACATTACTTAGTTAATATTACAATTCAAATAATGTAATTAAATTACATTATCAGCTCAAATACTGAAATTAAAACTGGAACAAAAGTTAGGTTGTTACAGAATGGGCTCCACCACGCACAAACTTCGTCCCCGAAGTTAGCTATGTTCGAACAGACTAGGATATGTTGCTTTCATGACATCACTTGATTCCCAAGACTGATGCGAACCCTTGTGGTGTTTCCACTGGACGAGCACCATCTGTATCTCTTTATTTCGAAGCTTTTTGGTCTTCGAGTCCAGAATACATTCCGGCTCTTCAACCACTCGAAGCTTCTCATCATTCTGCAGATTAACATGTGGTATCTGCACTTCTCTTTCATCTGCTAGACTCTTTCGTAGATGACTAACATGGAATACGGGATGTATTCCCGCTAGGTCTGTTGGCAATTCAAGACGGTAAGAGTGATTCCCTACCTTTTCAATAATCTTGAACGGACCAATGAATCTTGGAGCTAGCTTGTTTCGCTTTATAAATCTGACCACATTCTTCATTGGGGATACTTTCAGCATCACCCAATCGTTAACTGCAAAACTGATAGATCGGTGTCGATTGCCATAATAGGACTTCTGCCTGCTTTGAGCTTCAAGTATATTTCTTCTAACAAGTTGAATCTTCTCATGAGTCAACAGTAGAAGGGCAGGACCCGCTATTGGCGATTCACCTGTTTCACGACAACAGGTGGGAGTTCTGCATTTTCTTCCATATAAAGCTTCAAAAGGAGCCATCTTGATCGTTGAATGATAACTGTTATTATATGAGAATTCGACTAGAGGCAAGTGGTCATCCCAGTTACCACCGATATCAAGAACACAGGCACAGAGCATATCTTCAAGATTAAGAATAGTATGTTCACTTTAGCCATCTGCATTTGGATGATAAGCTGTACTCATGGAGATTCGAGTACCCATCCCTTCTTGCAGCACTTTCCAGAATCTCGAAGTGAAACGGCTATCACGTTCAGAAACGATAGATTTCGGCACACCGTGACGAGAAATAACCTCGGTGATATACATCTGTGCCAATCTATCAAGAGAATACGTCTTTTTTATCGGTATGAAGTGAGCTGAGTTTGTTATTCGATCCACGACTACCCAGATGGAGTCGTGCTGTCTCTTGGTCTTAGGCAATTTGGTGACAAAATCCATGGTTATATGCTCCCACTTCCACTCAGGAACTGGTAGTGGTTGCATATCCCCGAAGGGTTTCTGATGTTCTGCCTTAACCATTTGACAGACTCTGCAGCTTTCAACATATTGACTGATGTCCTTTTTCATTCCTGGCCACCAGTAGTCAGCTTACAGATCGAAGTACATCTTTGAGCTGCCAGGATGAATAGATAATTTGGACTGATGGGATTCTGATAGAAGAGTGTTGCGGATTGAACCATATTTAGGAATCCAGATTCGGTTTCCCTTGAGACATTGAAGTCCCAAATGATTCATCGATAGAAACTGAAGTTGCCCTTTGAGATTTTCAGAACAGAGATTCTCTTCTTTCAGTGCTTCAACTTGAGCAGATTTAATGTCTTCCATAAGATTAGAAGAGAATACGATAGGAGTCAGGGCATAGCAACACTTTTTTGGATATGTCTTTCTACTCAAGGCATCCGCGACCACATTTTCTTTGCCGGGATGATATAGGATCTCACAATCATAGTCCTTGATAAGCTCCAAGGACCGACGCTGTTTCATGTTCAGATCCTTTTGAGTAAATAGATGCTTGAGACTTTTATGATCTGTATACAGCTGACACTTAGTCCCATAGAGATAGTGACGCCAAATTTTTAGTGCAAAGGTAATGGCAGCCAACTCAAGATCATGAGTTGGTGCACTTTTCTCGTAATCTTTCAATTGCCTTGAAGCGTAGGTAATGACTTTTCCCCTTTGCATAAGAACGCAGCCGAAGCCAGTACCAGATGCATCGCTATAAACAACGAAATCATCATTTCCTTCTGGTAAGGCTAGGATCGACGCTTGAATAAGTTTCTGTTTCAGAGTTTCGAATGCCTCTTGCTCTTTATCAGCCCATACGAAAGGGGTATTCTTTCTTGTTAGCATCGTGAGTGGCACAGCAATCTTCGAGAAGTCCTTAATGAATCGCCGGTAGTAACCAGCCAATCCGAGGAAACTTATGATTTCGGAGGCATTGCGAGGTGTTTGCCATTTCTGAACAGTCTCGACTTTAGAAGGATCGACTGAGATACCTTCGCCAGATACAACATGGCCAAGGAATTGGATCTATAAAGATAACAAATAGAAAATCAAGTTTTGTTTGAAACAAAGAAAGCTCAAGGAATAACTCAAGAAAATGTAATGGATATACCTGTCTGAGCCAGAATTCACACTTAGAGAATTTTGCATAGAGTCTTTCTTTTCTCAATAACTCTAGCAGTTGACGCAGATGATTAACATGATCAGCCTCTGTTTTAGAGTAAATTAGTATATCCTCTATGAATACAATAACTGGTTTATCCAGCATAGGTCTGCACACACGTTTCATGAGATCCATGAACGTCGCTGGTGCATTTGTCAGACCGAAAGGCATTACGAGAAATTCGTAATGACCGTATCTTGTTCGGAAAGCTGTCTTTGGAATATCCTCATCTTTTACTTTCGGCTGATGATACCAAGAACGAAGATCAATTTTAGAGAAGTAGCTTGCTCCTTGTAGTTGATCAAATAGATCATCAATCCTGGGCAGAGGATATTTATTCTTGATGGTGACTTTGTTCAACTCCCGATAATCGATGCACATTCAGAGAGTTCCGTCTTTCTTTTTAACAAACAAGACGGGTGCACCCCACGGAGATGAGCTCGGTCGGATAAATCCCTTTTCTAACAGATCTTGCAGTTGCTTTGACATTTCCTGCATTTCTGCAGGCGCAAGTCTGTAGGGAGCTTTAGCGATGGGAGCCGCACCAGGAACTAAGTCAATTCCAAATTCAACTTGTCGTTCTAGTGGCACTCCTGAAATATCTTCAGGAAATACGTCTGGGAACTCACAGACGATAGGAATATCAGACACAGACTTCTTATTGGCTTCAGAGGCGGATTCAGACAAAACATAACATAAATAGGATTCGTGACCCTTAGAAATATATTTACGCGCTTTCTCTACTGATATAAAACAATGAGCACCTTTTCCCTTATCGTCTTTGATTTCTAATACTCGGCCGTCTGAAGACTTGATCCTGATGATTCGACGGTTGCAGACGATCGTAGCCTCGTTATTCATTAGCCAGTCCATGCCGATGATGACATCAAATTCTTTCAACGGAATCGGAATAAGATCGAGATTGAATACAATGTTATCAACGAGTAGAGTGCAGTTACGGTATACGGAATCATCCATAACATAGTTGTTACTGGCTGTCTCAATATCAATCACGACAGAAAGCTTGGATGGAGATTTAGATGGTCTTCGTGCAAAAGTAGTCGATATAAAGGATCGACTAGCACCGGAATTAAATAATACACTAGCAGGTATCGTATTTAACAGGAACGTACCGGTAACTACGTCAGGAGTTTCTTTTGCTTCCTCGGCTTTTATATGAAATGCACGAGTCCTTGCGGTTGGAGTTGAGGCTGAACTTTTCATAGTAGAACCTCCAGCTGATGATTCGATTGGCCTCGTTGTCCATTACGGCATTCATATATGAAGTATCCTCGTTTTCCGCACTTTGCACATCCATGTCCTCGTTGGGGACATTCTTCGCTGCTGTGGCCAATTCTGTTACATGCAAAACATGTGACATCGTCCGGATTGCACAATCGCATGTGTGATTTTCTGCATCTTTTACAAAATCGGGGTTCATTCGTGAGGGAATAAGCTTGAACATTCTGTGGCGAGCTGTACTGCTGAGATTGTTGAGGTTGTGATTTATTTGGCTTGAAGAATCTGCCAAATATTTGCTTTTTGGAGGAGAAGGACGTGTTGGATTAGCTGATGGAGCATAAAGCTGATCGCCATACTCTAGATATCCCCTCTCGATCTGTCTTGCCGCTTCTACCATTTCTAGGTAACTCTTATACTTTATCGCGCTCATTGGGTGTCGATATCTAGGGTTAAGCCCTCCACGGAATCGGTTCATCTTTCTTTCTTCAGTGGCTACTTGATATGATGAATAACCACAGAGCCGCGAGAATTCGTGCTCGTACTCTTCAACAGATTTAGTTCCTTGGGTCAGCTGCATCAATTGAACTTCCATCTTGTCTCGTTGATCAACAGGGCAATACTTCGCGTTGAACATGTCTAAGAACTGATTCCACTCTAAAGTCTGTATTACCTCTTCTCCGTATATGCTTCTCTGGGTTTTCCACCAGGCACGGGCAGCACCGACGAACAATGCTGAAGCATAAATCACTTTGTTGGATTCTAAACAGTCAGAGATTTTAAAGATCTCTTCAGTATGGCTGATCCAATCCATCGCCTGAATTGGATTAACTATACCCTCAAAGTTAAGGGCGCCGCTTGCTTTAAAATCTTTGAACTTACAGCCTTTCGGCTGATCAATTTGGGTTTCAGGGTTTGAGTTATCAGAATCAGACTCATTATTCTGGACTTGTTTATCTTTTCTCTTATTCTTTTTATCATCACGTCTTTTAGCTTCGACCTCATCTCTGGCCTGAAACTGTTCTTGCATATACTTATTTTGTTGTTCATAGTGTTGGGCTAATAGTTGTTGCATCATTTCAAACATCTGTTGGGGAGTCATGTTGTTTGGAATGTCACCTGATCCTGACATCTTTACTGAAAATTAAAATCATTTAACTATCAGTTTATAGACTTAGATCTATGTACCCTTTTTCCCATCCTAACAGTCTGTACATCTTATCTCAGTTCAAACCACCTAAATGATTGATACATATGTATTGCTTCAGTTTGAGACCAAGTATTACTCACGTAATACTTGATTCACTCAAACTATGGGCTCTGATACCATCCTGTGAAGACCACCCCTCACGGGGCGGTAGTCACAAGTCTAGGTCCCACATCATGCAATACGATATCAATCATAACTAAGATAGAGTAATTATATTGTGGAATTTCAACCTACAAGTACAAACATATTAGAACTAAGTTTAATACAGATTACAGTTTTCAAATTAAACTTATAAAGGGTACCATCTTATCTAATACATTACATCATACAATCATATCAAGTCTACCCAAAACCACCATAATTGTCATCTTCCAATCAGTACCGAAAAGTTTGTTGAGTAGTGGTCTGTGAAAGCTTCAAAACTTGCATATTGAATGACCTAAGAACTAGGTCCAACAGACTTCCCTTTATCTTTTCCGTTAAAAATTGTAAAGTAGCAACTGTAAGCAATGCTTAGTGAGATTATAAATTTTCAGATTTCACACATTATCAAGCGGATCATGGGACTAGCGTGATATATCTTGACTGCCGCTACAGCCACTCATGATTGAGACATAGTAGTCATAGAGTCGGATGATGTTCAAGCCACGCTCACGCTTAAATCGTGGGGATCAGCCACATACTGGGCTAGCTACCAGTAAATCAACATGGCGGAACATCGGAGGGTCATTACGAAGTTCAATAGAACTGGTGAAATAGCATGGTCTAGAACAATAGACCGACAAGGCTAATAAAGCTGAATCAATAAGTCAAATGTCTGAGCAATAATGAAAGCTTAAGTCATCAAAGTCATGAAAGCAATAAATCTCATAGAAGTATCTGAAATGAACTGTAATGAAATGTCATGTGAAATGATAATCAAATAGCTATCATGATACACTGGGCATCACCGATCCATAGTGAGCACATGTCTCAATTCAGCAGATCATATATGAATGTCAAGTAATCTATCATCAACAATATGTCTCAACCGGAAATCTCGCATGAAATGCTGAATATATATAACTCACAGTTGGGGTCTTTATCAAGCAGATATAAAATCTGTAAGGTCTACACAACACGGATCTATCTAGACGCGGAACCGTTAACGAGTGCGGAATCCTCGTTAACGGGTAGACGGTAACAACTCTCACTAGGAACACGGAGACTATCAATAAGCTGCACGAACTACAACGGACGCACCTACGAATTGATTCTCTCCGAAACAACACTAAAACTGATGATAAACTCGAAATCGCCTTTTGCTTAATCTCTCTCGAATTCTGCAAAAAGTCACATAATTATTCGAGTCTATCCCTAATTATAGAGGCTAATTCGAGTCTGCCATGGGCCAAACTCGAATCAGGCCCAAGGCCCATTCGAGTTTGTCCCCACTGAGACTCTCGAATCTGCCTACTGAGGAACATTCGAATCTGCCTAGGAACACATTCGAAGCTGTCATAGATTCGAATGCCAATCCTTATAGAATTCGAATTTACTCTATCACCTATTTAACGTAGAATTGAAACTTATGTTTTTAACTTATGTTTGATGTTATCTTTGATCTTTATGTTTGAACTTCTTGTAATAAGTTACATCAAGTTCAAACATACAATCAATAATAATTATCAAACATATATAAACATATATATCAAACACTTGCTTAACCACAATGTTGGATCACTTAGACTGCTATCGTCACACAGGGTGTACCAACAGACTCCCCCTTGACGATAGCTTCTAACAATTCACACATTTGATTAAGTACTTTGTTTATTATTTATTCAAACTGCTGCCAGCATACAAACCCTTCTCAATACACACCCTAACTACATTTTCATACTTTCTAGCCTCACTATCCATATGGGTGTCGCTTGAGATCTTATGAGCATGCAGCACTTGAAGGTCATCTTTAGAAAGGTTTACCAGGTGAAGGGATCATAGACTCTAAGAATCACTTTTTCTTCAAAATCTTCCATCACAGCTTCTCCCGTTTCACTCTCCACATACCACCAGTTCAGGTTTTTCATGACGTCCTGTGGTATTGGCTTGAGTGGTACCTTTCTCAGACATCTCACTGGTCTGTATTGTATTTTCATCCATGGACGCCCAGTCAGAGGATCAATTCGAGAATGATCTATTACTCGTTTTCCTATCCTCGGATTGAGGCGTTCGAACTTCCTCGACCTTCCTTCTTTTCTTATGATCTTGGCAATAATTTCAGCGTAAGGGTCGTTGCCGATATTGATTAGCTCTTTCCAAGCTAACGCCTTTATCTCAATCTTCGGCAGGGAGTTGAACACATTCAGAGTCCTTCTGAGGTACTGGAGACCATCTTTTCTTTTGATTATGAATAGCTGCAATTCCCGGTCAAAGAACCAACTCAATATGCTTCCGGATAGCTCTCCAGTACCCGGCACTCGCATCTTCTTCTTCAACTCTAACTCCTTTCGCTCTGCCCTGAACCATAGTTTTCTTTTTTCTTCATTGGTGAGCTCTCTAGCAGGCTCTTCCCTTGATGAATCAACATTTAAAGCAGCATTGACTACTTCTACGTTAATCACATTATTTCCGTCTATCACATAAGTATCTGTGATTGTGTTTTGCTGAACGATGATCTCATTTGCTTCATCATCCTCATCAGCACAAACTTCATCATCAGATTTCCAATCTGTTATATCTTCGGGAACAAACTCCTTCTTCTAACTCCTCCATATCATCCTCAAAATCAAAGCCAAGGTCGATAGGGTCATCATCGAGATCCATAAGTGCTTCAATCATCTCATTTATCTCCGACTCTGTGGCTTTGGATGAACTGGCCTCTCCTTGTACAGCTCCTGACTGACTCGGCTCACCCTGAGTCTCAGCATCCTGAGCAGCTGAATAATCTACTGGCTCATTCTGTCTTTGCGTGCTGGGATCATTGCCATTGTCATCTTCATCATTATCATCATCATCCCTATGCAACTCTACTTGATCACGGCAGGATGTCTCCCCCTGAGCCTTTATATTTTTCATTAATTGCTCAATCAGGGAGCACATTGATCTGATTTCGGCTGCTTGATCTACTACAAAAGTTTTCAGCTCTAGGTTATCTTCCTGAACCTTCTCAACAGTCTTCTTCAGCTCGGCATTCTCGAGATCTAGATTTGCATTATGCTTTTGTACTTCACCGAGAGCCGTTGTAAGGCCAAAGATTTGAATCTGCTGGAAGTCAACTCTATCCTTTAGCTCTAAAAACCTTTGATTCTCTGCGTAGGTGGTGATACGGAAATATCAGTCTTAAATTTATAAACTCTAATCTGACCAAATCGACCGATAAACTCTCAGGCAAGTGTACCCGATCGTATAGCAATAAACTGGTAAGACCAGTATCGTCTCCACAGGGAACAGAAAATGCAATTTATACTAACTAAAATTACTCTAGCAAAAATAAAGTGGACAAAATGCAAACGAGTAAAAAGGGGGGTTGTTTTTAGATTTTTGGATACCGTTGACACGACAAAGTAAACAAAATGACAATTACTAGTAAATAACGAAAAAAGAATTAAACGACTACGAAATAACAAACTATGAGAATAGAATCAAATAACTAAAATGTATTTATCATTGAATCACTCCCCCTAGATTTGGTTCGTTAAAAAGTGCAATTGATTGATAGAGTTTCTAAGAAATTTCGAGCTAACATAGACCATCAACCCTACTAATCCGATTATAACCTAATCTATTCAAAACACGCTAACTTTAGTTATTGGTGAATTGAACTCAAACTTTTATCTGGGTTATTAGAGAAGCAGTTTCAACTATCATAATTTCAGAATAATTGATTACCCTAACCGCATGCAACCGTCATAATTTCAGAACAAGCAAACGATAAGATAAAACTAATTACACGTGCAAGTCATAATTTCAGAACATGACACAATGTAATAGTAAACTACTCAATAATTATTAAGATAAATAATTCAAGGTTCACGACTAGGCATAAACAAAACTCAATCAATAATAAAAACTAAACCTAAATCTAGGGTTCGTTCATCAATGACAAATACAATAATCTTAGCCCATAATTAAATTAATAACTAACAATAATAAATAATAAAAATAACTAAACATAATTGCTAAAAAAACAATTAGGAAACTTCAAAAGTATCGTTGCTACCTCTTGTGCGCAGGATCACAAAAAAAAGAGAAGATAAAAATAGATTATGAATGTTGTTTTCTTTCCCTTTGCGCCGTCAGCAGAAGAAGAAGAGAGAAAGGCCCCAAAAAAATTAAATACTGCTTGTTGTTTGTTCCTCCCAGCCGCCAAACCAAACAAATAAAAAATCTCTAACTTAATCCTCCTTTTCCTTCACGCCTCCAGAGAAGAAAATAAAAACCAAAAAATAATAATAATAATAATAATAATTCTCCCCTCAAGTCCCTCATCCGGCTCCTTTTAAAAACAAAAAAAAAGAATAATAATAATAATAAAATAATCATAATAATAATCCAACCGAAACCCTAAAATATAAAATGGACTTTGGCCCGTTGGGTATTGGGTTTGGAGAAGCTCAAATCTCGAACTTTTATTTGGACCTGTTGGTGCTGGACTTGGAGAGGCTCAAATATTGGACTTTCTTTGGATCTGCTTACATGCTCTCATATTTTTTCACTTTAAGCCCACATAATCATCATATTTTCTTGTATTGTACCCAACTAAACCTGCAAATAAAAAATGACAAGAAAATGAACTTTTAGCATCAACCTTATAAGTTTAAACACATAAAAAGAATGATATTGTTGATTAATTATATGAATAAATGAGACAATATCAAAACTTTCCACACTTAAACTTTGCTTGTCCCCAAGCAAATCATCTCAAAAGAAACAATTTAAACAAGCAAACACAATTCAGACGCATATGAAGATCAGACAGTTAAAAGGGATGCGTGCAAAAATAACTCAACTTCAACAAACACAGGATAACTTAAATTCATGCACATGCTTGTGTACCGATCCTCTCTAACTTTTCACTGACTCCAACAGAATTCAAAAATCACTTGACTAAACTCAACTGACCTACAAATCGCTCATCCTTGCATGCTTTATTAATCTTTTCCCTTCAAACTTTTCCGACTCAAGGCTTATTGATGATTTCTTTTCTTTTTCTTTTTTTTTTCTTTTTTTTTTTTTTTGGATTCAAGAAACCTATGACTTTCGATGGATCCCATGTAACGAACTTTCTACTTGACCGATCCCAAACCAGATGGTTTTAGGTGATCAGGTGTAGAACACCCCTCGAAGTCTACTCGTTCGAGAACCAAAGGCCACTTTTAGTTACTTAATCACTTTTCTTTCTTTTTTTTTTTTTTTTTAAATCAATCTCAACCTCTTTTGTCAGAATTCAGCTGTTTGTAATTTAAGATGGTATCTCAGGATACCGACTCGCTGACAATAATCCCAGGGATTAACATAACATGCAAGACTTTTTGCAATTTCCAGGCCATTAGAGCTCATAGTGATCAAGAAAATAGTTAAAAACCAGCAAAAAGCCACAAACACTGCAACATGAAAGCTAAGCTAACCGATGATGTTAAAGACAAGCGCTTTTCACAGACACACTCTCACTTACTTAACCATCACTATGCGAATGAAGTGTATGAACTTGCTAACATAAAAGAAATTTAAGTGCATAGAGATGATATACTAACAGGACAAACAATGGTTAAAGTATTTAACCCCCTTCCCACACTTAAAAGTTTGCATTGTCCCCAATGCAATCACAGATAAAGCACAGATATATGGAAAGAATAGGGAGAGTAAAGGAACAATACTCCCTTGGGGTTAGCAGCAATAACGTGAGACAGTGGCGGTAGATGTCAAATCACAGCAGCAAGCATTAATAACTGAAAAAGCACACATGACAAAGAAAAGCATAAAACCTGTAAAAAGAGAAGCAACACACATTAGACTAAACACACGAATAAAATAAAATAAAAATAAGATAATGCAAGACAAAAATAACTAAAATAAAACTTAAAGAAACAGAAATTCGGGTTGCCTCCCGAGAGCGCCTTGTTTATTTCCGAGTCTTGAGCTCGACTCGCCCCTAAAATTAATTATTTGGGGAAGGTGTCCATGACCTCCTCTTGTTCGGGTCCTTCTGCCTCGTTGTATAACTTCAAACGATGACCATTAACGCGAAAAGAGCCACTGTCAGACTGGAGATCAACGAAACCATATTGGGAAGCTTTAACGACTGTATAAGGACCAGTCCAACGCGATTTCAGCTTACCCGGAGTGAGTTTCAGACGAGATTTGAATAATAGAACTTTGTCCCCTGGTCTGAACTCCTTGACAGTCTTCAGATGACTATCATGCAACACCTTTGATCTCTCCTTATATAATCGTGAGTTATCATAGGCTTGGAGCCTCAACTCGTCTAACTCGTTCAATTGGAGAAACCGGTGTTTTCCAGCCTCATGATAATCAAGATTTGCATTTTTCAAGGCCCAGAATGCCTTGTGCTCGATTTCAAGAGCGAGATGGCATGCTTTACCATAAACCATTCGAAACGGTGTCGTGCCGGTAGGAGTTTTGTAGGCAGTACGGAATGCCCACAACGCATCTTCAAGCTTGTCGGACCATAATTTGGGGTTGAAGCCAATAGTGCGCTCGAGAATACGTTTAAGTCCTCTATTCGTGTTCTCGACTTGTCCACTCGTTTGCGGGTGATATGGCGTCGAGAATCTGTGATTCACTCCATAACGTTTCAGGACTTTCTCCAACTGCTGATTACAGAAATGTGATCCGCGATCACTAATCAGCGCCTTAGGACAACCGAATCGAGAGAATAGGCTTTTAAGGAAATTCACAACTACTCGGGCATCATTGGTTGGGAGGGCTTTTGCCTCAGCCCATTTCGAAAGATAATCTACAGCCACGAGTATGTATTTGTTGTTACGGGATGTCGGGAAAGGACCCATGAAGTCGATGCCCCATACATCAAAGATCTCGCAAATTTGAATTCCTTGTTGGGGCATCTCATCCCTTTTCGAGATATTACCTGCACGCTGACAAGCATCACAGGTCTTTACCATGGAATGAGCATCTTTGAAGAGAGTGGGCCAATAGAAACCACAATCTAAGACCTTTTTCGCAGTGTAGTTTGGCCCAAAGTGTCCTCCGGTTGGTCCTTGGTGACATTCATTCAAAATTTGTCTGGCATCAGTACCAGACACGCAACGGCGCATAACATAGTCGGCACCTAAACGGAAGAGATAGGGTGGATACCAATGATAGAACTTAGAATCACTCAAAAGCTTTCGCTTCTGCTGGTATGTCAACCCTTTTTCTATGATACCTGCTGCAAGGTAGTTTGCTATGCTAGCAAACCATGGGTCATCGTCCTCACGGGACTCGATCATCTGTAAGAACTCATCAGGGAATGTGTCCTGGATGGTGGACTCCTTAAGCTCCTCGAGATTTGGGTTCTCGAGTCGAGAGAGATGATCAGCAGCTAGGTTTTCTGCCCCCTATTTGTCCCGAATCTCAATGTCGAATTCCTGTAAGAGTAGGATCCAACGAATCAGTCTCGGTTTTGCATCTTGCTTAGCGAACAGATATTTGAGGGCAGAATGGTCAGTATAGACAATGGTCTTTGAAAGCACCAAGTACTGACGAAACTTATCGAATGCAAAAACTACCGCTAGGAGCACTTTCTCGGTGGTAGTGTAATGTCCCTGGGCCGCGGTCAGAGTGCGACTCGCATAGTAGATAGGCTGAAAATGATTATTCTTTCTTTGGCCCAGGACAGCTCCAACCGCGTAATCGCTAGCATCACACATGAGCTCGAATGGCGAGGACCAATCTGGTGGTATCATGATTGGCGCATGTGTCAGATGATGCTTTAGAAGATCATGTGCCTTCATACACTCGGATGAGAATACGAATGGCACGTCCTTCTCGAGAAGTTGGGTGAGAGGCCGGACGATCTTTGAAAAATCTTTGATGAAGCGCCTATAGAACCCGGCATGATCCAAAAAGCTACGAACCGCTTTGACATTCGTGGGTGGAGGGAGTTTGGAAATTACGTCAACTTTCGATTTATCGACCTCCATTCCCACACTTGAGATTTTATGGCCGAGAACTATGCCTTCTCGGACCATATAGTGCATTTCTCCCAATTCAACACGAGGTGAGACTCCTCGCATCTAGCCAGGATACGCTTAAGGTTCAAGAGACATGAATCAAAGGAATTGCCGAATACTGAAAAGTCGTCCATGAAAACCTCCATGCAATCCTCGATCATGTCATGGAAGATGGCTGTCATACAACGCTGGAAAGTGGCAGGAGCGTTGCAGAGACCAAAAGGCATCCGCCTGTAAGCGAAAGTCCCGAAAGGACAGGTGAAGGTGGTCTTCTCCTGATCCTTTGGGTCGATAGGAATCTGAAAGTAGCCAGAGAAACCATCAAGGAAGCAGTAGAACTCGTTCCCTGCTAGTCTCTCTAACATCTGGTCAATGAAGGGAAGAGGAAAGTGGTCCTTTCGGGTAGCATCATTAAGTTTCCGATAATCTATGCATACCCTCCATCCAGTGACCACGCGAGTAGGGACGAGTTCGTCTTTCTCGTTTCGAACAACAGTGGTGCCTCCCTTTTTAGGAACCACCTGAACAGGGCTGATCCATGGGCTGTCAGAAATAGGGTATATAATCCCAGCACCGAGGAGTTTGATGACCTCCTTCTTGACTACTTCGGTCATATTAGGGTTCAGCCGCCTCTGTCTCTGCACAAATGACTTATAGTTATCCTCCATGAGAATCTTATGCGTGCAGTAGGAAGGAACGATCCCTGGAATGTCAGCAGTCTTCCAGGCGATTGCCCGCTTATGGGCTTTGAGAAGATGAATCAATCTGCCTTTCTCATCAGGGGAGAGAGCAGATGAAATGATGACAGCGAGAGAAGATTCTCCCTGTAAGAACGCATACTCAAGATGATCGGGAAGAGGTTTAAGCTCAAGAGTAGGTGGCTCTTCAAGAGATGTCTTAATACGGATCTTCTCGTTAACTGCGAGTGGCTCGACTTCTCTGTCGGTCTCTTGGGCGTCAACAGCGTCTGCATATAGGAGATCTTCGAGATTTCGCATTACCACATCAGGATCAATCGTGCATGCCTCATTACTCATCAAGGTCAGAAGCTGATCCAGCTCAGGATCCAGACAATCGTCTATAACATCAATAGAGAAACATGAATCATCGGCCGTGTGTGCGTGTGTCATTGCCTTATCGATGGAGAATGTGACTCTGTCATCAGCAATACCTAGATTGAGTTGTCTCTTAGATACGTGAACTATGGCATCAGCAGTGTTAAGGAATGGTCGTCCTAGAATGAGTGGAATTTGGCTGTCTTCTTTCATTTCTAGGATGACAAAATCAGCAGGAAAGACAAACCTATCTACCTTAACTGGGACATTCTCCGCTATGCCTAAAGGATATTTAAAGCTACGGTCTGCAAGCTGAAGGCACATCCTGGTCTGCTTAAGTTCGCCTAGGTCTAGCTTAGAGTATAAGGTGAGTGGCATGAGATTAATGCTAGCACCTAGATCAGCTAATGCATTACATACAGTATCAGAACCAAGAAAGCAAGGGATAATGAAACTCCCTGGATCTCAAAGCTTAGGAGGCATGTCCTTCGTCTGTAGAATGGCTGAACACTGCTCACCGTGTGGCAATGTGGTCGCGTCCTCCAACTTCTTCCTATTCGACACTAGATCCTTCAGAAACTTCCCATAGTTAGGCATACCTGCAATGACATCAACAAGAGGCACGTTAATCCTAATTTGCTTCAATAAGTCAACAAACTTACCATACTGCTCTTTCATGCGCTCTTTCCGTAGACGATTAGGATAAGGGATTTTTGGCTGGTAATCCCTCAGAGGCGCTGGCTTTGGCTTTGATGACTTAGCGACCGGTGGTGGCGTCTCCTTCTCCACTGAATCAGCTGTAGGTGTTTCCGTTTGGCTAGGTCTCTCCGTGTTATCCTCGTCATCTGAAGTCCAATCCTGCACAATAACAGAGTTGTCAGAATGTGATGTATCCATAACTCCGACGACCTTACCTGAGCGAGTGGTAATCGCTTTAACATGCTCATTGTGATTCTGATTCACGTTGGGGTTCTTTTGGGTATTTCTTGGTAGTGACCCACTTTGACGTCCTGATACGACCTCAGCTAATCTACCTAAGTCGCTCTCAATATTCTGGATCGATGCTTGCTGATTCCTTTGAACTTGCTCGTTATTCACTTGATTCTGTTGCACAGTCAGCATGAAACTCTTCAATATATCTTCTATTTTGCTGCTTGTTCCAGCTGCTGGCTGAGTGATCTGTACTGGAGGCTGAGGATTCGGGTTGGTGTTTCCCTGGTTAAACCGATGGAACCCCGGTGGGTTCTGTCTTTGGAAGTTTCCTCGGTTGTTTCCCTGGTAATTTGAATTATTCCCCTGGTAGTTATTTCCCTGCCTCTGGTTCATGAAGTTAACGCTCTGTGTCTGGATCATCGGCCGATCCTCGCAGTCTTTCGTCAGGTGAGATCCTCCACAAGTCTCACACCCTATCTGCATAGCGTGAATACTTTGGATCAGCTTATCAACTTTACGCTCCAATGACTTTTGACTGTTAGCAAGCGATGCTACAGTATCACTACCCCCGTCATCCTCTATTGCAGCTATCGTCTTTCTGCCCGATTTCTTCTCGACACTCCATCCCTGTTTAACTAAAGATATGTCTTCTAAAAGCTTAAAGGCTTCCCTCGGAGTCTTATATTGAAAGATACCGCCGCATGCTGAGTCGATCCGCTCCTTAATCTCTTCATCCATACCCCTGTAGAAAGTCTCGACCTGCTTTCTCTTATTAAGCTCGTGATTTGGACATTCGCGTAACATCTTCTTGAATCGTGTCCATGAATCAACAAAAGATTCCCCGACTTTCTGGGAAAAGTTTGAAATTTCAGCTATCATTCTTTCTTCCTTAGCCGGTGGGAAAAAGTGGTTAATGAACAAATTGTTCATGTCTGCCCAGGTCGTGATAGAGTCTGGCTCTAAAGATTCTAACCACTCTTGAGCTTCCCCAATAAGGGTGAACGGGAAAACTCTAAGTCTCGCGGCATCGGAATTAGCTCTGAATAAGTCACAGATGGAGAGGAATGACTGAATGTGTCGGTTAGGATCATGCTTTAACCTCCCATCAAAATTCAATTCCCGAGCCATGCTGACGAACTGCCCTTTGATTTCGAATCTTTCTTCATTGGCAGCAACAGGGACTCGGATAGCAGACTGTGGAGCTGGTGATGCACTCTCGCGGGCTGTCCACATCGGGGTATCATCTTCAATAGCCATTGGTTCCTGCTCAGATTCAGACTCCAAGTGAGGATCTTCCGTGATTGTTGGTGGTTGACGAAGTCGTAATCGACGGTGGAATTCTTGTTCAGGCTCTTGAAACGGTTCTAAGAGTTGAGACGATGATCTACGGGTCATAAACTAACTAAACTAAGAAAAGGTATAATCATAGAACTAACTAAATAAAATAAAATAAAATAAATCTAAGAAAACTAAATAACCTACAAAGAAAATAAAATAAACTTAATGAGTAAAATAAAACTAAAAACTAAACTAAACTAAATAAAATTAAAATTAAGACTAAAAGGAAAATGCTAGAAAAATTCTAAGTAGTAAAATTGGAAACCGTTCCCCGGCAACGGCGCCAAAAACTTGATACGGAAATATCAGTCTTAAATTTATAAACTCTAATCTGACCAAATCGACCGATAAACTCTCAGGCAAGTGTACCCGATCGTATAGCAATAAACTGGTAAGACCAGGATCGTCTCCACAGGGAACAGAAAATGCAATTTATACTAACTAAAATTACTCTAGCAAAAATAAAGTGGACAAAATGCAAACGAGTAAAAAGGGGGGTTGTTTTTAGATTTTTGGATACCGTTGACACGACAAAGTAAACAAAATGACAATTAATAGTAAATAACGAAAAAAGAATTAAACGACTACGAAATAACAAACTATGAGAATAGAATCAAATAACTAAAATGTATTTATCATTGAATCACTCCCCCTAGATTTGGTTCGTTAAAAAGTGCAATTGATTGATAGAGTTTCTAAGAAATTTCGAGCTAACATAGACCATCAACCCTACTAATCCGATTATAACCTAATCTATTCAAAACACGCTAACTTTCGTTATTGGTGAATTAAACTCAAACTTTTATCTGGGTTATTAGAGAAGCAGTTTCAACTATCATAATTTCAGAATAATTGATTACCCTGACCGCATGCAACCGTCATAATTTCAGAACAAGCAAACGATAAGATAAAACTAATTACACGTGCAAGTCATAATTTCAGAACATGACACAATGTAATAGTAAACTACTCAATAATTATTAAGATAAATAATTCAAGGTTCACGACTAGGCATAAACAAAACTCAATCAATAATAAAAACTAAACCTAAATCTAGGGTTCGTTCATCAATGACAAATACAATAAACTTAGCCCATAATTAAATTAATAACTAACAATAATAAATAACAAATAAAACAACTAAACATAATTGAAAAACCAAAGTAAGGTTGGTTAATTATTTTCTGCTAGGCACAAACCCACAAAGAAAAAAAATAAATAAATGGAATAACTCAAGTTAAGTTGTTACCTGTTCTACGCACAAAACTAAACAAAAAGAGAAACAATGATTGTTGTCTTGATTTTTTTCGTCCAACAGCAGAAGAAAGGAAAAAAGAAACAATATAAAATTCAAGCAAATTGTTGTGTTTGCTTTACACCACCCACAGCAAAAGAAATAACCTTGAAAATTGTTCTTCCAATTTGCGCCGCCAGTACCGAAGACAAAAGAAACAATTAAAAAAATAAATAAATTAAATCTTTAATTATTTCTCCCCTCCTCTTTTCGTCTCCTCTTGCGGCTCTTTTTAAAAACAAAAAAAAATAATAATAAAATAATCCAACCGAAACCCTAAAATATAAAATGGACTTTGGCCCGTTGGGTATTGGGTTTGGAGAAGCTCAAATCTCGAACTTTTATTTGGACCTGCTTGCATGCTCTCATATTTTTTCACTTTAAGCCCACATAATCATCTTATTTTCTTGTATTGTACCAAATTAAACCTGCAAATAAAAAATGACAAGAAAATGAACTTTTAGCATCAACCTTATAAGTTTAAACACATAAAAAGAATGATATTGTTGATTAATTATATGAATAAATGAGAGAATATCAGGTGGACGACATGGATGGAATGGATTGTATTGGAGTCGGAATGATGGGTGATGGGATGTACTGTTCCACTGGTGGTGGTGGTGGTGGTATGGTAGTTTGAGGGGCCTGAAGCTGAGGAATTTCAGGCTGTGCAGCTGAAGCTGAGGTAGCTCCCTGCATGAAATGATGACGCTTAGCCCTTTGCCTTGTCAATAATGGAGCAACTTCTTCTTCTTCAAAATCAGAGACATCAGACTCCCGTGATGCTCGTCGTCGTGAAATTTCTTCAGTCACTACTAACCGCGATCCATAGGTTCCCATTTGGATAGATGGTTCTGTAGTGACAGACTCTGGAACTTCAACCTCTAGCTCTTCCATATCTTCAGATTCAGTAGCTGAAGATGACATTTCATTACCTGTCTGCTCAGGTTGATATTCATCCACTTCCCTCTGAACAACATCTTCTCCTTCCGGAGGCTCTAGCAATTGATCAACAAGCTCAGTAGTTATTTCTTCATTAGCATGAGGCCCAGATGCCCAGATTTCCTCCAATGTTTGTGCTATCTGCTCAGATTCAGGTTGTGCATTTGAAGGCCCTGCCTCTTGTGTCTCTTGATGTTGACTAGTAGAAGGCCTATTTTCCTATGTTTGACTCGCTGTAGATCTTTGGCGTCTCCTCTGTTGCTGAGGGTGCGGTCGTTGCTGTTGTTGTTGTGGCTGTCGAAGCTGAACTTCCATTTCACCTGCCCAATTGGCATCATCCGGTGCTACAAAGTTCCTGTCTATTACAGCTCCAAACAAAGGTCGCTCTACCGGAACTGCTAACCTTCCTCTATGAGCAGAGCAATCAGCAAAAATCCTTTTTTCAATAACCGCTACACTTTGAATCTCATTAAGTTGCGGCAAATTCGGCAAGAAGTGCCTGATGAGCATCATCACAAATCAGGGGTACAACAACAATCTTTCGCGTTCCGGAGCAGTGATTTGATGAACAAACTCTGAGAAAAACATTTCGGAAAAACTGAAGCGCCGATTATAAACCAATGCGATAATCCCTGATTGGATCTTCGATACAATATAATCAAAACCCGCTTTCTTGGCCGCAAAACAAACCATGAATACGTGCGCCAGAAATCTCGATTGACCTATGAGTCCACTCTTCATATAGGATGCTTTAGTAACATCCAAGGTATAACCCATCCTGAGAAAGGCAGCCTGCCTAATACTCAAAGGAAAGTCTATAGGTCCATTTTCTTCCTCCTGAGTTCCCAGCTGCAGAACTTGACGAAGCATATCAGCAGAAAATACCAACGGCTGTCCTGCTATCCTTGTCCTTAGAACAGTTGGGGTGATGGTACAATCAACTTGCAAATGTTCATAAAACTGCCGCACATATGGAATAACGATTTGGATGTTATGGGATAATGCAAACGAAATCCTAGACTCCACTAGGAAATCCATCATTTGTCGGAAGCCCTGCGCTTCAGGGATATGATGGTCGGGGGGA
Source organism: Centrapalus pauciflorus (assembly GCA_020465985.1). NCBI lineage: Eukaryota > Viridiplantae > Streptophyta > Magnoliopsida > Asterales > Asteraceae > Centrapalus > Centrapalus pauciflorus. Next base: position 46,990 of record JAANYP010005092.1, read on the forward strand.
ATGACCATATTATGCTTAGGCACGAATACTCTATCTGCCATGTCTGCACAATAGATAAAATATTAGAATTATTAAAAATCAATAAACTTGTTTAAATTCAAATTTGTTTTATTTTGAACTTGTTTAAGTACAAAATCCAACACAATTGAATTTCTACAAGTTTAATTAAATTTAAATTGAATAATTCAAATAAAACGACAAATTCGAACAAACAGATTCGAAGAACACTTTTTCGAGTTTGATGTCACATTCGAATTTAATGACCTTCTCGAGTTTACTCACAAACTCGAGACTGGTCATGAACAGATTCGAAATCGTCGGCCCACATCATCTCCAAAATCCATGATTTTAACCATTTTGGACTCAGAAAATCACATTCATTAGCCCTACTAGGTTCTAATCAAAGATATTTGCATTTAATTTGACTATTTACCGGTCCAAACTTAGTAATTTTGAAAAACAAGTTTTCTACCAATAAACCTTCAAAATTCGGTGATTTTGGCTTAAATGGTGTATAAGACTACTTAAATCTTGTACAAACCAGTTGTTTATACCTAGATCTATCAGTAGAATCGAACCCACACGCAAGAAACTCGACAAATAGTTGTTTTTCTTGAAATCGGCAAACTCGACAAAATAGATTTGAGATCTCCAGATAGACTCGAGGAAACAGATTCGAAAACAGATGTATTAATGACATTACTGTTAACCTATTTATACCACCTACCTTCGAGTCTATTTGCACGTTCGAATCTACTGACAGATTCGAGATCATCCAATTTCGAGTTTAATCTAAACTCGAATTACCCCCAGAGACTTTGAAAATTTCGAAAATTTTGAAATAAAATCAACTTTTTCAACCTTCTCACCCTTATTGTGTAACGGAATAAACTATGCCAAATCTTTTACCCTAAGCACTAGATTTTCACGCAATGTTTATTTTATTCAACTATGAATGCACTCTCAGTAATTTTTGACCTTTTCCTAAGTAAAATAAAAATAAAACTTAAAATAAAATAAATTAAAAATAAAAGAAAGTAAAATAAAATAAGATTTACAACCTATAAAAATTTAATTTAGACTTAAACTACACTTATTAAAATTTACAACTTACGCCAAACACTTAACAAAATATTTTTGACGAGTATGGTCAAAGAAAGGTTCAATCAGATAGCGGTGTCAGATACTCACTTTCAGTACTTAAACCTTCACACTTAGGAATTTTTAATTCCTTTGATTGTTTGGCGTGACATACCCATTTACCCGATTGTCGGTATTTACCCCTTTAAACATGCTACATTTCGGAATATCCCTTGGCATTTTTATTTATCATGAAATTATCTTACGTGACTCAGACATAGACATACTTTTATGATCAAGGCATACAGACAAAGATTCTAACTTGTTGGTATTTACAAACTTTCTTTAAAAGACAAGCATCGGACACAGGTCTGTATTTTCATACAACAAAGTGTCTTAGTTTGACTTAAGGTTTATTTTTAAAGCTAGCAAGACAGCGGTTACAGGTCTGTACCGACATACAACAAAGCGACTTATCTTGCTAACCCGAATCAAAACAGAGGCAACAGGTCTGTACTTACGTACAACAGAGTTACATGTTTTTGACTCTCAATTTTGTATGATTTTTCTAATCTTTCCATTTTAAGATGTATTTGTTGTTGCTATACATCCCCAGAAAGTTTGCATACCTCATTTAGACTCAAAGTTTGTATGTCTTGTACATAAAAATTAAGACCGATTGGTCATACATCTAAGTTAGCGACACGTTTGATTTTTTTCTTGAATATTTTATTTGCCTTGGGACTCCCTATATGTATTATGCCTACCAACACATCAAACTAAAATAAAGTATAACACTTAGAATTTTAGGTGTATTATGTGTGAAGGCCTAAACACTTAGAGTTTGTAACGACTGTGCTAATTTTCGTCACTTTGAGCCTATGCATCTAAGACTTAACTCTTTTTCTGATATTCTCTTTTTTTTTTTATTTTTTTTATTTTTTTATGGTTTTCTCTCTTTTTTCTTTTGTTTTTCAGAAGAAATAGGAATAAAAGAAATAACCTACTAAAAATAGAAACTATCCTAATTTAGCAGACTTACTAGAAAAAGAAAGAAATACTACAACTATAAAAGGAAATAAACTACTACTAAGGTCAAATTACTCTGGGTTGCGCATTCCATTTAGTTGAATTAAATATTCAAACCGTGACTTATCAAAGGCTTTGGTAAATAAATCAGCATTATTATCGTCCGTTGCCACTTTTACCAATTTGATTAAGTTCTTTTCAGCACAATCACGAATAAAATGATGCCTTATGTCTATGTGCTTTGTTTTACTGTGTTTAACTGGATTATTTGTTATAGCAATTGTAGATTGGTTATCTATCCTAATAGGAGTTTGAGTGTAAGCCAAACCGTAATCCCGCAATTGTTGTTGTATCCACAGAACCTGTGAGCAGCAACTACCAGCAGCAACATACTCGGCCTCGCACGTTGACACGGCTACCGACGTCTGTTTCTTGCATTGCCAGGAAACCAGTCTCCCTCCTAGGAATTGACAACCTCCGGTTGTTGATTTACGCGTCAAGCTGCATCCTCCGTAGTCAGAATCCGTGAACGCCTCCAACTCTAGATCTCCCTCCGCGTGATACCAAAGTCCCAGCTTCGGTTTCGACTTGAGGTATCGTAGAATCCGCTTCACAGCTTTCATGTGCATCTCCTTCGGATTAGCTTGAAACCTAGCACAAATACACACAGCAAACATGATGTCAGGTCTTGAAGCAGTTAAATACATAAGTGATCCAATCATGGCCCGATATAACGTCGGATCCGCATCGGTATCATTTTCAGTACTCGGTCCGAGATTGTGATTCACTTGAATCGGCGTGCTGAAATGGGCAGTCAGTTTCGTTCCTTCCATCCCGAAGCGTTCCAATATGTCATAGACATACTTTGTCTGATGGATAAACATACCTTCCTTCTTCTGGTCAACTTGTAACCCCAAAAAGAAAGTTAACTCTCCCATTGCACTCATCTTGAATTTCGACTTCATCACCTTCTCGAAATCTTTGCACATTTGCTCGTCTGATGATCCAAAAATGATATCATCGACGTACACTTGTACCAAGATGAAATGTTCTCCCTTCCTCTTCACGAACAGCGTACTATCTATCCTACCCCTTTGAAACCCGTTCTCTAATAAATGATTGGATAGAGTCTCATACCACGCCCTTGGTGCTTGATGCAATCCATATAGAGCCTTATCTAAACGATATACTCTATCTGGATATTTTGGATCTGTAAATCCGGGCGGCTGTTCTACATACACTAGCTCCTTCACTTTCCCATAGAGGAAAGCACTCTTAACATATAGTTGATATACCTTAAAGCCCTTGAAGGAGGCAAAAGCTAGAAACAACCTAATGGCTTCCAGCCTTGCTACTGGCGCAAACACCTCATTGTAATCGATTCCCTCCTCTTGGTTGAAACCCTTTACAACTAACCTAGCCTTGTTGCGAGTGACTATACCCCGATCGTCTCTTTTGCACTTAAAAACCCATTTGGTTCCTATGGCAACTTCCCCTCGAAGTAATGGAACTAACTCCCATACTTCTAGTTTCCTAAACTGAGAGAGTTCTTCCTGCATCGCTTCAACCCAGGAGTTATCCTTAAGTGCCATTTGCACATTAGGCTCTACTTGCGAGATGAAACAAGAATAGAGACAGGTATGATATGCCTCGGAGTCGTTTATCATCAACAACAACACAGTGTTGTTATTTAAACTACTCCTAGTCCTCACACCCTCATTAGGATTTCCTATGATCATTCTATAGGATGGTTATTGTTGATCCTAGAGGTCTCTATCTTGTCAACTCTTAGATTATCTCCTAAGTTAGATCCTATATCACCTAATGGGGGAATATCCTCAGATTCCACATTTTCCTCCTCGTGGACAGTTTCCTCAGAGTTGGAATTTGTTGCCTGAGTCTGATTCTCAGTTGTAGGTGCTTCTGGATCAGCGACTTCTGGAGATCCATCTACAGTCGAAGTAGACTCGGATGTGGATTGAAATGTAGTCCTCGGAAAGGTATGACCTTCGTCATTCAGATGCAACGTCGCCATGTCCTTTTCGATTGTACCTGCATTTTCATCCAAAGGAATGTTAAATGACTCAAATAATTTATCATAGTCAAATATCCATTCCGGACCTGTTTGGGGTTCATGTGTATAACTTGTGACTTCAATGTTATACACAATTTCCACTGTACCATTTGATTTGTTAAAAACCCGTTTGTTTGGTGAGTTCGGCACATAACCTAGGAAGTATCCTTCGTCAGCCTTTTCACCAAACTTCGGTTGATGTTTTGTACGCAATAAAGTGCATGGTACCCCAAACGGTTCGAAGCCATTTAAATTAGGTGGCCGTTTATTCAAAATTTCATAACAGGTTTTGTTCAATGATTTGACAGTTAGGACCGGGTTTAAAATATGACATGCGGTATTCACTGCCTCCCCCCAAAACATGGTAGGAAGCTTTGAATCCGACAACATAGTCCTAGCTGCCTCAATCAATGTCCTGTTTTTACGTTCGGCCACCCCATTTTGTTGAGGCTCATATGGTGCACTAAATTGATGCACTATGCCCTTTGATAGGCAATATACACCAATTACAGTGTTTTTATATTCTTGTCCATTATCACTACGTAGCCTTTTAACCCGTGTTCCATAGGAATTCTTTACTTGCTCTAAGAACCCGATGAGCTTGGAAGCCGTCTCGTCCTTTGTACCTAAAAAGAAAACCCAAGAAAATCATGAGTAATCGTCAGTGATAACCAAACAATACCAACTACCTCCTATACTCCTTTTGTTGATTGGTCCGAAGAGATCCATATGCAACAAATCTAATGTAGAGGTTATGGAGTTCTGAGTCTTGGACTTGTGTGTCTTCTTATGTTGTTTGCCCTTCTTGCATTGTAGAAACTTGTCCTCGAACTGAAAACTCTTCATAGGCACACCTTGCACCAACCCATTCTTCGTTTTATAGTTCATTTTTCTTAGGTGCAAGTGTGCCATGCGTCTGTGCCACAACACTGATTCAGTGTCCGAAGCTCTTGATAATAAGCAGATCGGACCCATCGAAGTTCCCGGCTTGTTCATATCGAGCATGTACAAGTCATTCTTCCTTGGTGCCCGCATCAATATCCATTCTTCAGGAATCTTGAACCCCGGTTTTAGCACTAACGCTTCAGTGTCAGTGAACAACACTGAATTCTTCTTGTCACAGATTTGAGATACACTAATGAGATTGTGAACCAGTTTATCAACATGATAAACTTGATCCAACTTGATCGTCCCATTAGTGACCACTCCGGTACCCGTGATGTTTCCTCCTTTATTTCCCGCGAATGATACAAATCCCCGATTCCCACCCTTGAAGTCTGTAAGGAGACTTCGTTCCCCTGTCATGTGCCTGGAGCATCCACTGTCGACGAACCATTTGTTGTTTGGACTTGTGGTGATCTCCTGCACATGAAAGAAAATAGGTTAGTTATCACGGGGAACCCAAGCCATAACTGACTTGGTTATACCATTCTCGTCCACATATTTAAACTCTTTCAAATACCCATCTCGCCTTTCAGGTGACTTGGGTCGTTGAGCAGGAGTTTGTTGTGGTGCCGAGTGATGTAAATTCACTCTCTTCCTTTGAGTAGGCAATTGTTGTGGAGCTCTTGAATAATTCCGATTATATTGCATTTCAGATTGTGATCCCTGAGCTCTAACCGATGTGTGATGTCGAATAGGATTGTGTGACCTAACTGGAGTGTATGCTCTGCTAGGTGTTGTGCTCCTATATTGTTGTTGAGGTCCAGACCTAGATTATTACGACTCGATTCGGTGAATTAGTCATGACCACTTCTTTTGGTCCAACCTTTACCGGTATTTGTTTCACAACTTGTTTTGGTGTAGCCTGCACAGTTTTCTCGGTACTCTGAGAAATACTAGTGCTTGCCACACTGGTTGAGGGCTTAGATTGTGATGGCTTCCCTGTCTTAGGTGTAACTTCAGTTTTCCTAAGCGGACAATTAGAAGCAACATGCCCCTTTTCATGACATCTAAAGCAGGACATCTTGTCAATGGACTTCTTGTGTGTGCCCTTAGACTTAGGTGTCTCACTAGTGTCTTGGTCCTTTTGAACATCTATGGCGACTGGTTCATCGTCCTGATCATTAAAATCAATTTTATGCTTTCCTGCAGGTGTTTCACTGGAGGAAGACACAAATTTGACTTTCTTAACCTTGACGGTTGTATCAGTCACCTTAGGTGTATTTTCTTTTACAGGCTCAGATATAGGTGTAGGTATGTCCTCGAAGTCTACTGATTTATCAGTTTTCTCCTGAGGTTGAGGCACGTAGTTTGCATTAAAAGGAGGAGGAATTTCATGAAATCCTAGACCTACAGGCTTTTTAGATTGGCGTTGAGCATCTAAAACTTTCCATAGGTTAAGACTTGAATTCTTAAACTTTTCTAGCTTACTATTAGCCTCTGCCACCTTCACCTTAGTTTCAGCTAGCTCTACTTCTTTTGTCTTAAGATCTTTGGTCAAAGCCTCTACATGCTCATACATCAGTTCTAATCTAACGCACTGCTCACTCAGCTTGTCTTTTAGAACTATGACATCTTGTGCATCAGCTTTATGTTTGTCCTTAAGATCTTGCTTAATGTCATTTAGGCTAGCGTTATCAGATTTTAAAGACTCATTTTGAGCAGTTATGTTTTTATGTGATTCTAAGACTAGATTCAACCTATTGTTAGAAGTAACACATAACATGCATAATTCATGGAAAATAGAGTAATTCAGACTAACCTTTGTGTGATCGGATTCCACGTTGGCCATTTGAGCGGCAAACTCCAGAAGCGTCTGATCATTCGACTTCTCCACCCACATCGGACTGCTGTCCCTTGTGGTCTGCTCTTCGCCTTCACATCCATTCTCGTTGACTTCAGCCATGAAGGCTCTAGCATTAGTTTCCGGATGTGAGCTCCAGTCGTAGGTACCATCCATCTGTCTGTCTGATGTGACGATAGATAATAGACCAGCTAGATTGGCTTGACCGGAAGATGAACTCGGAAGGTATCTCTGTTGAGACGGATTCTGAAACTGTCCATGAAACTGTCCATGATGCTGATTGTGCCCTTGGTAAGTATCTACCTTCGGTCTCTGACATTCTCTGGCGAAGTGTCCCAGACCTTGACAATTGTAGCATTTGACTTTGGACTTATCAAAGCCAATCCCCTTATTATTCATAGTCAGATTCCTCCCCGTCCGTTTGATGAATCTTTTAACCCGTTGGGTTACCATGGCCAGTTGCCATTTGAGATCCATTTCCTCAAGATCGTCAGGGTCGACCTGATCATAGTCTTCATCCCAGAGTGCAGGATCATTTATTTTCCCTTGAACGCAGTTACCATACGCGGCCACATATGACGCAAGCAAGTTCAAATGTTCTTCGGCCGATTTATCGCTCATGGGCATCTTAGAGTAGCCCTGAGATGTTGATGCCTGTGTTGCTTGAGGTTGCTGTTCTTCCGATCTTCCCAACCCTAAGAACGCTCTGTTCAGTGTGTCATCAGTCTCTGCTGGTGACGACGTTTCTCCGGTGAAAAACGCTGTAGCAGTCTCCAGATCAGCTGTCGTTGAAGGTTTTGTTGATTTTCCAAAATATATGGCTGGATTTTGGACTTGTTCGTAATCCGTTTCGGCCTTCAGTAGCTCGAAATGATACGCCCGCAATGTTCCCACTATATCCTCCAATGATTGGGTATAATACTTGTCTTCATTAAGCTTAATCATAGCCACATACATAGCCCATTTGGCTGTTAAGGCATCAAGAAGCTTATTGTTCTTTTCTGTGTCATTATACTCAATCCCATGACTTTCAAGCTCTGTCAGCAGATGATAAAAGCGGGTGATAGTGTCATCCAGCTGTTCATCCTTCAAAGCCTTGAAAATAGCAAATTGTTGTTTCAACAACTCCATGCGCTTCCTTCGAACTCTCGGATTACCCTCACACCTCTTTTCCAGCGACTCCCAAAGTTCCTTAGATGTCTTTTGAGTGCGGAATGTGTGTAGTATATCCTGAGGCAAAGCCATTCGAATAATAGAGAAAGCTCTGTTCTCGGCTTCATATAGTTTCTTATCATCCTCCTTCATCATCTGATATGATAAGACTCTTTGACGGCCTTCAACTTCTGAGATCGGTGGAATGTATCCTTCGTCAATACATACCCACATTCGCATGTCATTGAAACGCACAAAATCGGCAACCGATCTTTCCACCAATAGTAATCTTCAAGTTTCATCAGCTTAGGCGGAGTATTTGCCTTCCCGACCTCATGATCCATTTCTAGAAACTTTTGAAGATTTGACATCTTTTCAAAAGTAATTGAATTGAACTTAATAAATTTAATTCGGAACTAACTTAATTTAATTCTTTCGACTTTCGATAGATTCGAATATAATTAAATTTTAAATTTATTTGGGATTAAATTCGATTAAGTTTGGTAATTCAATTAAATTCGAACTTGATGACAAATTCGAAAGTTCTCCTAATTCGAAGGTCAAGATAAACTCGAACACCCTATAGATTCGAAGCTCCCTATTCGACTATAATCCAAACTCGAAGCAAACTCGAATAACAACAAACTCGAGACTCCTAATCGACTTTAGCACAAACTCGAATTAAACTCGAAACACTCTTAATCAAACTCGAAATGAGCGGATTTTGGTTAGACTCGAGACTAAGAATAACCCTAATTACTCCTAACAGATTCGAGCGTCGCAAACTCGAAAAACAGCTAATACTTCGATTTCTTAACGTTTTTCAGATTAAATCAATATTTTTACAACGAAAAATACTGATTTCGATCAAAAACGTGAAAAACACGAAGTATTTCCCGGATGACAATTTGCTAAGCTCGAAAAACACGAAAAACACGAATTTGAGAGAATAACCGTCCAAAAGCGTCAAGAAACCTAGGATGTATCTAGATGAACACGAAGAACACCCCGTAAGGTCTACACAACACAGATCTATCTAGACGCGGAACCGTCAACGAGTGCGGAATCCTCGTTAACGGGTAGACGGTAACAACTCTCACTAGGAACACGGAGACTATCAATAAGCTGCACGAACTACAACGGATGCACCTACGAATTGATTCTCTCCGAAACAACACTAAAACCGATGATAAACTCGAAATCGCCTTTTGCTTAATCTCTCTCGAATTCTGCAAAAAGTCACATAATTATTCGAGTCTATCCCTAATTATAGAGGCTAATTCGAGTCTGCCATGGGCCAAACTCGGATCAGGCCCAAGGCCCATTCGAGTTTGTCCCCACTGACACTCTCGAATCTGCCTACTGAGGAACATTCGAATCTGCCTAGGAACACATTCGAATCTGTCATAGATTCGAATGCCAATCCTTATAGAATTCGAATTTACTCTATCACCTATTTAACTTAGAATTGAAACTTATGTTTTTAACTTATGTTTGATTTTATCTTTGATCTTTATGTTTGAACTTCTTGTAATAAGTTACATCAAGTTCAAACATACAATCAATAATAATTATCAAACATATATAAACATATATATCAAACACTTGTTAAACCACAATGTTGGATCACTTAGACTGCTATCGTCACACAGGGTGTACCAACAAAATCCACCACCTGAGTTATCTCAGGATTTATCTTTAATCTTTTATCAATCTGATCTCTGGCAATTTTTTTCAATTCAGTAACCCGCTTTCAATATCTTTAAATCTGTGTTCAGGATTTAACTGAACCTGTCCAGAATCATTTCATGTCACATCATTAGCTTTTTAACTTTTAAAATCATTATTTCATCTGATTCTGATAACTGATAATTCATAAATCTTTCATTTGCTCATATTCTTTGTTTCATTGTTCTCCAAATGTCCTATACATATATATATATATATATATATATATATATATATATATATATATATATATATATATATATATATATATATATATATATATATATATATATATATATATAATCATGTTGCTTTTATTCATATTTAAACCATGAAAATAAAATCATCCGGATTCAACCGAATTCGGACCAGTTCGGATTGGTTCAACCAGATTCGGGCTCATCCGAATTGATGCATCCGGATTCGGACCGAAATGAACCGAATTGGGCAGCATCCGATATAGCACCATATCCGAAATGGGAAATCCGAGATAAGTTGTCCGAAATCAGCATAACATCCGAATTAGGATATTGGGACCGGATTAGGAGCATCCGAAATATAGGTCCGAAATGGTGCACCATCCGAATTCGGATCCCACACTTCAAATTCTTCCAGAAATTTTCTTCATGTTCTTACATATATTCGTACGGATTTTTATCATTTTTACTCTAAAACTCATTTTATCTACATGCAATGTAATATAATGTTATATTACCATACGTACGTTGTTTTTATACTAATTTCCCTATCAATAACATAATAATTTGAACAAGATTGTCCAAAAATTCATATTTTTGTCAATAACACTTATTTACTTAAAAATTCAGATTTTAGTTTATCTTGGACAATCTAACCTTTAATTTTTTGTTTTTATTACATCAAACTACTTAATTTCTTCATTATCTAACAAAATCTTATACATGCAACACATAATTTTCATGTTTTAAATTCTTGGTTTCAGTTTTTCACAAAACCGAACCAAACTCTAGAAATCTTGAAATTTAAATCAAGAATTACCTCAAAATCTTGTAGATTGTTGTTGTATGATGTTGCTTGTAACTTCCTTCTTGAATAAATTCTTCAATTAATTGTCAATTTATGGATTTCTTGCTAATTTTTATGAAGTTGCCGTAAGATGAGAGAGAGAAGAGAGAGAGAGAGAGAGAGTTAATTTTATTAAATGATGCTAATGAGCATTTATGCTCATCTTTATGTTTTCTATATTACTAATTTTGATAATATGAGCACTTAACCCCTTACACTTTTGTTATTTACATTACTTAATTAATATTACAATTCAAATAGTGTAATTAAATTACATTATCAGCTCAAATATACTGAACTTAAAACTGGACCAAAAGTTAGGTTGTTACACTAAACTCCAGCTCAGATGTTTCAAAAATGACTCCTCCTGTGAATGTCCATATTTATTGATAGTGTTTGTATTTGCTATTTAGTGTATCCTTAAGTTAGGAAAGGCTTGAAAATTTTTCTGGAAAACCCCGACCATATGATGTAAAAAGATTATGTATCAACCTCGTTTAATGAAAAATTAAGTTTTACTATAAATCTGTGCATGATGATAGGTAGTATGACTATCTGCCTTAGTAAATTTCAAACCCATAGACTTATCTTCTTACACCGTGTTAATTTTCTCTGAACGTCAAGATCATGGCACCAAGGATAATGAACACAGCGGAGATTGAATAGCTAGTGGCTTAAAGAGTAGCTGACGCAATTGCCGCCCTCGAAAGCAACAGCCACAATGGTTCAGGTTTTAGTGGAGTTGTTGGAGGGGCAAAAAACAACCCACCGGATTTTAATCTTAGGTTGTCAACCTAGAAATTTCAATGGCATGGAAGATGCTGTTGGCCTCACCCGCTGGTTTAAAAAGCTGGAATTTGTTTTCTGCGTTAGCAATTGCGCGAAGGACAATAAGGTGAAAGTTTGCCACCCACACACTACAAGACGGTGCTCTCACATGGTGGAACTCATATGTGCAGTCAGTCAGGATTGACATGGCATATCAACTCCCATGGGCCGAGTTGAAAAGGATGATGACTGATGAGTATTGTCCCAGAAGTGAGCTAAGATGGATTCCGAATTTTGGAATTTGTCGATGAAAGGAATGGATATCGCAGGGTATACAAATCGTTTCCATGAGCTGAGCCTGCTATGCCCCGTAATGGTCACTCTGGATACAAGAGGGTCGAATGATAAATCTGGGGACTCTCCCCCCAGCTCGAAGGAAATGTGACCTCTTCAAATCCGACAACAATCCAAGATGCAATCCGTATGGCACAAAACTTAATGAACCAAGTAGTACGCCAGGGGGCAGCGGCTGCCAAGAGCACTGATAACAAGCGAAATGGGAAGACCGTTCGGGGAAGAATTCAGGACATCCCCAAAAGAAGCAAGAAACAATAAAGGCCTATGTGGCAGGGTCTGAATTAAAGAAGAGTTATACCGGTAACAAACCATACTGCAATAAGTGCAATTATCACCACACGGGTCAATGTGGGAATCCGTGCGGGAAGTGTAAGAGACAGGGTCATTTGACGAAAGATTGCAGGATCTCCAACTCCGGAACCAACAATGGACACCAGAGAGGGTGTTTTGACTGTTGGAATGTGGGGCTTTTCAGAAAAGACTGCCCAAAATTGAAGAATATAGGGGGAGCTCAAGGAAGAGCCTTCGTCATGGGAAGTGGAGAGGCTAGGCAGAACCCTGACGTGGTCACGGATACGTTCGTTCTCAACAACACTTATGCATTCATACTGTTTGATATTGGAGCTGATAGGAACTTTATATCTACTAAGTTTAGCAAACAGATTAATGCCACTCTTATACCATTAAAAGCGACATATGCTCTAGAGGTTGCTGACGGTAAAAGCCTTAAGACAAATAACGTAATACGAGCATGCTCATTAGAATTAGTAGGTCAACTCATTGAGATAGACTTAATGCCCCTCAAACTGGGGCGTTTGAAGTGGTCATAGGCATGGATTGGTTGTCGAAAAACCTTGCAGAAATAGTATGTGACAAGAAGAATGTGCGCATCCCCTTAGCCAATAAGAAGGTGCTAACTATCCAAGGCGAACGGAGAATCTCCAAAGTAAGTATCATCTCCAGCATTAGGACACTGAAGTGTCTATGAAAGGATTGTTAGGCAATCCTAGTCCACATGACGGAGAAGGAGCCAAAGGAGAAGCGACTCGAAGGTAATCCTATTGTCCGTGATTACCCCAACGTTTTTCCAGAAGACCTACCTGGACTCCCACCATCAAGACAAGTCGTAATCCAAATCGACTTAGTGCTATGTGCTGCACCAGTGGCTCGAGCTCCATAACATTTAGCCCCATCAGAAATGCAGGAATTTTCCAACCAACTACAGGAGCTCTTAGATAAAGGGTTTATCAAACCAAGTTCTTCACCCTGGGAGCTCCAGTTTTATTCGTAAAGAAGAAGGATGGAACCTTCAGGATGTGCATCAACTACCGGGAACTAAATAAGCTTACCATAAAGAACCGGTACCCTCTCCCAAGGATTGATGACCTGTTTGACCAACTACAAGGGTCAAGATTTTATTCGAAGATCGACCTGAGGTCTGGTTATCATCAAGTAAAAGTTCAAAAGACAGCCTCCAGAACCCGATACGATCATTATGAATTCTAAATAATGTCGATTAGATTAACCAATGCACCAGCGGAGTTCATGGACCTTATGAATCGGGTGTGCAAACTTTCACACCCTGCTACCCCGGTTGGCAGCGAGGCGTGACGAGTGCGGAAGCGTAACCATAATCATAACTAATGACCACTACATGGACGTTTTCAGAAAAATATATCGATATAACTTCAAAATATTTAATTGTTTTACGTGGCCTGAATAAAATGAAGAGTAGTTCGCAAGTTACAGAGATTTAAATACATAATTAGATTATAAAAAATGATGAAAATAAATCTCCAAGTTTGAAAATGATGCGACTCCAAAACGAACGTAAGCCTCTGAATACTTCCGATGAATGCGCACGTGTTAATTACCTGAAAATACATGCTAAAATACGTCAACAAATTGTTGATGAGCTCATAGGTTTACGCGAAACGACCAATTGTATGGTCATTAACAGATGAGTTGAATTTATAAAGCATAAATTCCATGTATGTATTACATAAACCATCATGTAACCGAATCTAAATTAAATGAGTTTGTCCTTTGCAGTATCCCCGATTGTAATACCGTGCGTTAAATATATATGCATTCCACTGTTAGCCGGTAAGACTAACCCGAATGCGAGACATGACTCCCGATAGATCTGTCCACAATATATTCACGCTTACAAATAAATGTAATTAACGGTTCATGATATGAAGGCTGATGGATCCACATAAACACATGTGTAATACGTATAAGAAATAAACAGTTTGATATCCATATGAAAATAGTGCATGTATTTCCACCCCAATAGATAGTGAAAATAGGGGCTATGAAGACTCACCATATGTGTGATGGCAAAACGATCGTAAAAACGAAGGTTTGCGTTGTTGATGAGCGATGACACCCGACGCGTTTAACCGAGTCCTAAATGATATGAGGGACTTAATAACTCCCATATATATATATGATAATATGTATGTATAGATGTTTTTATGTTTTAAATCACCCAACTTTTACAAGTTTATAAATAAAACCCACTTAAAACGTCAAGTTTATATATACATAATTTTCCAGCTTTTTAAAGGTTTTTCGGCCTACTTTGAGGATGCTTTCGACAATGCTCCAAAATGATTTGGGCTTTGGTATTCATAGTCATAAAACTACTACGTACAAAGAATTTTAAGTCTAGAACGACCTTTTTTCGTGGTGTTGAGGTTGGAAAAAAAGCTCGTTAAGAACCCTATGTTGGCCATTTTTGAGCTGTCAAACTTTCAGGTTCCCAAATAATATTTGAGGGTTCAAAACTCTATTAAAGTATGAAAACCTCCAGATTTTCAGTTAAGACATATATCTAACTTTTTAAACACGAATTAACTCATTTCGTTAACTTATGTATTAGTTATGATTTTTCAAAGTCGACGTAATATTTCTGCCGAAAATCAGGATTTCATAACCTTGAAACAACATGTGATCTTTGTTGTTTATTCAAAAACCACATGTATAAAAGGCTATGAAACACATTTATACAACTTCTTTTCATATTATTTATACTTACATTATGTGTTTATACATTTATAAACACATTTAAAGAAAACAAACTTAAAAACAAAATTAGTGATTTATAAACTAGAGTTTTTATGAACTTGTTGTTGTTGGTGATTATATATATTATGCAAGACTTATATAAACATATATATAAGAAATAATAAGTTAGAATTTACTTACTTTGATGTGTTACAAGAATGAAAATGAGTAGAAGTGTTTTTTATGAACTAGTTGCATCAAAGAAACTCTTGAAAAGCTTGAATTCTTGAAGAATAAAGAAAGAAAACAATTTTGGTTGTGTGTGTGTCGCTATGGACGTTTTTTAGGGAGAAAGATGAGAGGATTTTTTCTCTTGCAAAGGTGTGAGAATGAATGAAAGATTGGTTTTCTATTTATAGAGGAAGTTTGAGTCTTGCGAAGTGGATGTAGAGTGAAGTGTTGGATAAAATGAAAGAAGATGGTGAAATGAAAGGAGGATGGTGAAAGATTTGATTTAGATGGGTTGTGTAATTATAAAATTGAAGTCAAAAGCTAGCATTGTACTAGCTATGGCCGGATTTTTTTTTGAAGATATTATCATGTATTTTCAGTTTTTTGGTACAAATGTATTTAAATTGTATTCTTGTACTTCCCTTTTTATGTAAATTCATAAATACTTTTGATTGCATTTGTTTAATGAATTGTTTTAGTCTTGCATAATTAATGTTAAGTAAGTGTATTAATGCGTGATTAGTGTTACTAAGCTTAATTTAATTATGTACTTATTGAATTAATTCATTGTATCGCAAGTCGATTTGATTAATTAATTTGTCGATTTATCGCACCGATGAAATTGTTTCTAATTGACTTGAATATCCTTATGAACTTTGTTAATCACCTTCATTATATATTAATGATCACTGATTATGTATAACTTGCTAATGAATACTGATTAGGTCATAGTTGTTAACCTGATTTAGTGTCGGATGTTACAGTCTCCTCCTGTAAGGGAATTTCGTCCCGAAATTAGCTCGCATTCTCCACTGATTGAGCGTTTGAGAATAACTGAGGGTATTTTCTTGGAATTGATCTTAGCGTTCCCATGTAAACTCAGGGCCTCGCTTAGAGTTCCATCTGAATTTTATTTTCGAAATTCGGTTGTGCTTTAGTTTCTTGACTTTTCGGTCCATTATTTCAACGGGTTCTTCAATGAAGTTCAACTTATCATCTAGTTCCAATTCGTCCAAGGGTACGATGAGTGGTTCGTCTGACAAGCATTTTTTTAGGTTGGACACGTGGAAGGTATTATGTACATTACTTAGCTTTGGGGGCAGTTCAAGTCGGTAGGCTACCGGACCAATTATTTTGGAAATCTTGAATGGTCCGATATAACGAGGATTGAGTTTCCCTTGTTTCCCAAATCGTATTACGCCATTCCATGGCGAGACTTTCATCCGTGCCCTTTCTCCTATTTGGAACTCAAGGGATTTTCTCCTTACGTCTGCATAACTTTTCTGACGATCGCGGGCAACTTTTAGTCGGTTCCAAATCTGTACTATCTTGTTGGTGGTCTCAAGTATGATTTCTGGGCCAATGACTTGACTATCCCTGACTTTGGCCCAGCAAAGGGGTGATCGACACTTTTGTCAGTACAGTGCCTCAAATGGAGCAACATTAAGACTTGTGTGATAGTTATTGTTGTACGATAACTCCACTAAGGCAAATGAGTATCCCAACACTTCCCAAAATCCATCACACAGACTATTAACATATGTTCTAGGGTTTGCATCCTTCTTTCACTCTGACCATTGGTCTGAGGTTGATATGTGGTACTAATGTTCAAGTTTGTACCCAACGCTTGCTTTAACGATTGCCAAAATCTATATGCAAATCTGCTATCCCTATCCGAAATGATTGAGACAGGCACTCCGTGTCTGGAGATTCCTTGAGATACTATTGGGCTAGCTTATTCTTCCTGTTGGTCTCCTTGAGTTGTAGAAATGCACGGATTTTTTAGGCGGTCGATTATTACCCAAATGGTATCGTACCCACTGGATGTCTTCGGGAGTTTTGTTATGTGGTCCATGGTTATCCGTTCCCACTTCCATTGGGGAATCTATGGTTCCTGCAATAACCCAGATGGTTTCTAATGTTTGGTCTTAACTTTGGAGCATGTATGGAATGTGCTGACATATGTGGCAATGTCAGCCTTTATGTTATGCCACCAGTATAGCTTCTTAAGGTCATGATACATTTTATCGGATACGGGGTGAATGGTATATCTTGATTTTTGTCCTTCATCCATAACCAGCTTTCTTACTCCACCAAAAGAGGGTAACCAAACTCTATTCATGAAGTATCGATTTCCATTCGCCCTTAACCCAAACTATTTATCCATTCCGTGCAGGGCTTCATTTTTCATATTTTCCTCCTTAAAAGCTTCTACTTGTGCATTATGAACTAAGGACGTAGGGTTTGGTTGAATGGTCATAACTAGGGCTCGTACTCACAACGTCTTAGCTCGTTCCTTTCGGCTCTGAGCATCTGTAACCACATTAGCTTTCCCCGGGTGATAATGAATTTCACAGTTGTAATCACTTAATAGCTCCATCCAACGATGCTACCTCGTATTCAACTCTTTCTGGTTAAAGATGTGTTGGAGGCTCTTATGGTCCGTGAATACAGTACACTTCGTACTGTAGAACTAATGTCTCCAAGTCTTAACGATAAAGACTACTGCTCCCAAATCTAAATCATGCGTTGTGTAATTCACTTCGTGAACCTTAAGTTGCCATGAAGCATAAGCTATGACCTTATCTTTCTACATCAACCCATTGTGTGAAGCGTCACAATAATCTATAAATTTCTCGCTTCTCTCGTATAAGGACAAAATAGGCGCGCTGCACTGTTTATGCTTTAATAACTGAAATGATGTCTCCTGATCATCGCCCCAATCATACTTAATGTCTTTTCGGGTAAGTTTTGTTGGAGATCCGGTGATCTTTGAGAAATTTTTGATAATTGCCTATAATAAGCGGCAAGTCTTAAGGACTGACGTATCTCTATGGTGGTTCTAGGAGTTGACCAATTCCTGATAGCCTCGATCTTTGCGGGGTCGACTTGGATTCCTATACTATTGATCACGTGACCGAGGGATTTCATCTTTCTTAGCCAAAAGTCAAACTTTGAAAGCTTGGCTTATAGTTGTTCTTTATGCAATAACTCTAGAATCAGTCTTAAATGTTGCTCGTGCTCTTCCTTGTTTCGTGAGTAGATTAAGATATCATTCATGAAGACAATCACAATTTCTCTAAATAAGGTTTGCACACCCGATTCATGAGGTCCATGAATACTATTGGGGCATTGGTTAATCCAAACGGCATTACTTGGAATTTATGATGACCGTAACGGGATCTGATGGTTTTCTTCAGAAAATCTTCCTTGCGAACTCTAACCTGATGGTAACCAGACCTCAGGTCGATCTTCAAATAGAGGCTTGATCCTTGGAGTTTTTCAAACAAGTCATCGATCCTTGGGAGTGGGTACCGGTTCTTTTAGCTCATTTAGCTCCGGTAATCGATGCACATTCTGAAGGTTCCATTCTTCTTCTTTACGAACAAAACTGGAGCTCCCCAAAGTGACGAACTCGGTTTGATAAAACCTTTATCTAAGAGCTCCTGCAGCTGGTTGGACAACTTCTACATTACTGATGGGGCTAATCGGTATGGTGCTCGAGCCACTGGTGCAGCACCGACACTAGGTCGATTTGGAATTCGGCTTGCCTCGATGGTGGGAGTCCAGGTAAGTGCTCTGGAAATAAACTTTGGGGTAATCATAAATAATAGGAATATCTTCGAGCCGATTCTCCTTCAGCTCCGTCTCTGTCATGTGGACCAGGATTACCTGACAACACTTCAGGGTCCTAATGCTGAAGATGATTATTACTTTGGTATTTCTTGCTTCGCCTTGGACAGTAAGGACCTTCTTATTGGCTAAGGGTATGTGAACCGTCTTCTTTTCGCACACTATTTCCCCATGGTTTTTCGATAGTCAATCCATGCTTATGACCACGTCCAAACTCCCCAGTTTGACGGGCATCAAGTCTATTTCAAAGAGTCAACCTACTAATTCTAATGAGCATCCTCGTATTATATTATTTGTTTTAAGTGTCTAACTGTCATCAACCTCAATAGCATAAATGGCACTTAACGGCATAAGAATGACATTTATCTGCTCACTAACTTAGTGGATATAAAGCTCCAATCAGCACAACTATCAAATAGTAGAAATGCATAAATGGTATCTAATGGGGTAAGAGGATAAGTCTATGGGTTTGAAATTTCTTAGGTAGATAGGCGTAGCTACATCTCCTCATACACAGAGTTGTGGTTAAAACTTAATTTTTCATTAAAGT
This sequence comes from Centrapalus pauciflorus, assembly GCA_020465985.1. Lineage (NCBI taxonomy): Eukaryota > Viridiplantae > Streptophyta > Magnoliopsida > Asterales > Asteraceae > Centrapalus > Centrapalus pauciflorus. Next base: position 66,394 of record JAANYP010005092.1, read on the forward strand.
GCTTGATACCACCTATTCTTTGTACATGATATGATCGAGATTTTCTGATAAACTTTCAAGCCTTACATACCTAAAGATACATCAGGTAGTAGAACCTAGAGAAATACTATAAAATGGTAGAAGGGCACTAAGTATGAGATGCCTCCGGGGTTTCCCTGTACTCCAGAGCGTTAAGTCGTTGGGTTAGCTCTACATTACGGGCTTCGCGCTCTGCTAGGCACTGCCATAATTCGTTGATTCCGTGTTGTTGGATCGCCTAGGTATTCTGGTTAGCCCAATGTATGTTGGTGTTATTGCATTGCCTCCTGGTTAATCCTTATAGAGATCTCACCGACCTCCTGGTGGATTTATCGAAATTGGAGGTTGTGTCTGGCGGCCCTCGCCACCAACGGAGGCACCGTTTGTTGTCTAGGTTCATGGATGAATGTCGACACCTGAGAAGGAGATGTTGTTCTGACTTCAAACTGGCTGGGGATCCCTTCCTCGTTTCTCCACTCTTGGATAGTGTGAGACATCCATCCCCACAGTCTTACTTTTGCCCATCGCTGCTGTGGTGGGCTTGGCTGATGGGCAGGTACCGGGATAGACTCCCGTTGTGCCAGTCACACCCTTTTCCTAGGGGTAAAGTTCCTCAATGGTCCATTGGGATGGATTCTGAATATGGTGTAGGATGGAACACGTGCTGGTGATGGTGGAGCAATTTGTGCTGCAGGGTCACAGTTTCCCTCCTCGTGTTTTGACGGGTCCTCTTCCTCGTCATTGATTGGGTCTGGGTGGGTCTCCTATCCAAAGTACATCTCAGTGTCACCTTGGCTTCCTTGTTCCATGGGTGAGTATTCATCCTCGGAGTCAAAGAGGATAACAACCATATTGTTTGACATGTTTCTGTCATCAGGGTCCATACATATGTTCACAGTTCTTGAAGAAAGTTTAGTTTTTGTAACAGTTATAGTCTAGGTACTAATGCAACCTAGTTTACTATAACTATGACTCTGATACCAATCTGTCACACCATGATACCCCGGTCGGCAGCGAGGCGTGACGAGTGCGGAAGCGTAACCATAATCATAACGAACAACCACTACATGGACGTTTTCAGAAAAATATATTGATATAACTTCAAAATATTTATTTTTTTTACATAGCCCGAATAAAATGAAGAGTAGTTCGCAAGTTTTAGAGAAATAAATACATAATTAGATTATCAAAAATGATGAAAATAAATCACCGAGTTTGAAAATGATGCGACTCCAAAATGAGTGTAAGCCTTGGAATACTTCCGATGAATGCGCATGTCTTAATTACCTGACAATACATGCTAAAATACGTTAACAAATTGTTTATGAGCTCATAGGTTTAAGCGAAAAGACCAATTGTATGGACATTAACCGATGAGTTGAATTTATAAAGCATAAATTCCATGTATGTATTACATAAACCATCATGTAACCAAATCTTAATTAAATGAGTTTGCCCTTTGCAGTATCCCCGATTGTAATACCGTGTGTTAAATATATATATTTGAATTCCACTGTTAGCCTGTAAGACTATCCCGAATGGGGGACATGACTCCCGATAGATCTATCCACAATATATTCACGCTTACAAATAAATGTAATTAACGGTTCATGATATGAAGGCTGATGGATCCACGTAAACCCATGTGTAGCACGTATAAGAATTAAACAGTTTTGATGTCCATATGAAAATAGTGCATGTATTTCCAACCCGATGGATAGTTAAAATAGGGGCCATGAAAACTCACCGTAAATGTGATGGCAAAACGAGAAGAAAAACGAAAGTTTGCGTTGTTGATGAGTGATGACACCGGACGCGTTTAACCGAATCCTAAATGATATGAGGGACTTAATAACTCCCATATATATGATAATATGTATGTGTTAAGGTTTTTATGTTTTAGATCACCCAACTTTACAAGTTTATAAATAAAACTCACTTAAAACGTAGAGTTTATATATATATATATATATTATTTTTCAGCTTTTTAAAGGCTTTTCGGCCCTACTTTGAGGCTGTTTTTGACCCAGATCCAAAATGATTTGGGATTTGGTTATCATAGTCATAAAATTACTATGTACAAAGAATTTTTAAAGTTAAGAACAGCCATTTTTCGTGTTGTTTAGGTTGGGGAAAAAGGTCGTTAAAAACCCTATGTCGGCCATTTTTGAGCTGTCAAACTTTGGGGTTCCCAAATAATATTTGAGGGTTCAAAACTCCATATTAAATTTTGAAAACCTCCAGATTTTTAGTTAACACATAGATCCAACTTTTGAAACAAGAATCAGCTCATTTCGTTAAGTTATGAATTAGTTATGATTTTTCAAAGTCGACGTAATATTTCTGCCGAAAATCCGGATTTCATAACCTTGAAACAACTTGTGATCTTTGTTGTTTATTCAAAAACTTCATGTATAAAAGGCTATGAAACACATTTATATAACTTGTTTTCATATTATTTATACTTACATTATGAATTTATGTATTTATAAACACATTTGAAGAAAACAAACTTAAAAACAAAACTAGTGATTTATAAACTTGAGTTTTTATGAACTTGTTGTTGTTGGTGATTATATATATTATGCAAGACTTATATAAACATAAATATAAGAAATAATAAGTTAGTATTTACTTACTTTGATGTGTTACAAGAATGAAAATGAGTAGAAGTGTTTTTTATGAACTAGTTGCATCAAAGAAACTCTTGAAAAGCTTGAATTCTTGAAGAATAAAGAAAGAAAACAATTTTGGTTGTGTGTGTGTGGCTATGGACGTTTTTTAGGGAGAAAGATGAGAGGATTTTTTTCTCTTGCAAAGGTGTGAGAATGAAGGAAAGATTGGTCTTCTATTTATAGAGAAAGTTTGAGTCTTGCAAAGTGGAGGTGTAGTGAAGTGTTGGATAAAATGAAAGAAGATGGTGAAATGAAAGGAGGATGGTGAAAGGATTCGATTTAGATGGGTTGTGTAATTATAAAATTGAAGTCAAAAGCTAGTATTCTACTAGCTATGGTTGGATTTTTTTTTTAAAGATATTATCATGTATTTTCATTTTTTTGCATAAATGTATTTAGAATATATTAATCTTGTAATTCCCTTTTTATGTAAATTCATAAATACTTTTGAATGCATTTGTTTAATGAATTGTTTTAGTCTTGCATAATTAATGTTAAGTAAGTGTATTAATGCATGATTAGTGTTACTAATGTTAATTTAATTATGTACTTAGTTGAATTAATCCATTGTATCGCAAATCGATTGGATTAATTAAGTTGCCGATTCATCGCACCAATGAAATTGTTTCTAATTGACTTGAATTTCCTTACGAACTTTGTTAATCACCTTGATTAATTGTTAATGATCACTAATTATGGTATAACTTGCTAATAAATACTGATTCGGTCATAGTTGCTAACCTGGTTTAGTGTCGGATGTTACACAAACCGTACTAGGACAAATTCGTGATTGTCTTCATAGATGACATCTTAATCTACTCACGAAACAAGGAGGAGCCCGAGCAACATTTGAGGCTAATTTTGGAGTTGTTGGAGAAAGAACAACTGTATGCAAAGCTTTCAAAGTGCGAATTTTGACTAAGAGAAGTAAAATTCATCGGTCATGAGGTCAATAGTAAAGGAATCCAAGTCGACCCTACAAAGATCGAAGCCATCAAGAATTGGGCAACTCCGAGAACCCCCATGGAGATACGTCAGTTCCTAGGTCTTGCCGGGTATATAGGCGATTTATAGAAAACTTCTCAAAGATCGCCGGATCTCTAACAGAATTGACCAGAAAGGACGTTAAGTATAATTGGGGTGATGACCAGGAGTGAACATTTCATTTGTTGAAGCACAAACTGCGCAGCCTATTTTATCCTTACACGAAGGAAGCGAGAATTTTGTAGTCTATTGCGACGCTTCACACAATGGGTTGGGATGCGTGTTGATTGAAAAAGAGAAGGTCATAGCTTATGCTTTATGGAAACTTAAGGTTCACTAGGTGAATTACACAACGCATGACTTAGAGTTGGGAGCAATAGTTTTTGCCCTTAAAATTTTGAGACATTACTTGAGCGGTACGAAGTGTACTGTATACAAGGATCATAAGAGTATCCAACACATCTTGAACCAATAAAAAAATTGAATATAAGGCAGCGCCATTGGATTGAATTGTTGAGTGACTAGGATTGTGAAATTCGTTATCATCCAGGGAAAGCTAATGTGGTTTTCGAGGCTCTAAGCCGAAAGGAACGACCTAAGCCGTTAAGAGTAAGAGCCCTATTCATGACCATTCAGCCAAACCTTCCTTCATTAATTTATGATGCGCAAATGGAAGCTGTTAAGGAGGAAAATGTAAAGAATGAAGCCCTATGAGGCATGGACAAACAGTCTGAAATAAGGGCTAATGGGAATCGATACTTCATGAATATAATCTGGTTACCAAACTTTGGTGAAGTAAGAAAGCTGGTCATGGATGAAGGACACAAGTCAAGGTATGTCGTTCACCCCGGGTCCGATAAAATGTATCAGGACCTAAAGGAGCTGTACTGGTGGCCTAACATGAAAGCTGACATTGCCACATATGTCAACAAATGTTTAACATGCTCCAAGGTTAAGGTGGAACATCAAAAACCATCTGGGTTATTACAACAACCAGAATTCCCCAATGGAAGTGGGATTAGATTGCCATGGAGTTTATAACGAAACTCCCGAAGACATCAAGTGGGTACGACATAATTTGGGTAATAGTCGATCGGCTGACGAAATCTGTGCCTTTTCTTGGAAACCGACAAGAGGATAAGTTAGCTCAAATCTAACTCAAGGAAGTCGTCTCCAGACATGGAGTGCTTGTCTCAATCATTTCAGATTTTGGAAATCGTTACAGCGAGGTTTGGGTACGAACTTAGACATGAGTACCGCATATCACCCTCAGACCGATGGTCAGAGTGAAAGAACAATCCAAGAAGTTGCGAGCCTATGTAATTGATTTTGGGAAAATCTGGGATACGCATTTGCCGTTACTGGAGTTCTCGTATAACAACAGCTATCACACGAGTCTTAAGGCTGCTCCATATGAGGCACTGTACGGGCGGAAGTGTGGATCACCTCTTTGCTAGGCCGAAGTTGGGGATAGTCAAGTCACTGGCCCAGAAATCATACTCGAGACCACTGAAAAGATAGTGCAGATACGGAATCGGTTAAAAGATGCTCGCGATCGACAGAAGAGTTATGCAGACGTAAGGAGAAAATCCATGGAGTTCCAAGTGGGAGAAAGAATACTGCTGAAAGTCTTGCCATAGAAGAGCATGATATGATTTAGGAAACTAGGAAAACTAAACCCTCGTTACATCGGACCGTTCAAAGTTCTGAAAAGAGTTGGTCCAGTCTATCGTTTAGACCTACCACCGGAGCTTAGCAGCGTGCACAATACTTTCCATGTATCAAATCCGAAGAAGAGTCTATCAGATGAAACACTCATCATCCCTTTGGAGGAGAGCCAGCTACATGATAAACATCGCTTCGTCGAGGAGCCAGTAGAAATCATGAACCGCGAAGTCAAAAGATTGAAGCACAGTCGCATAGCCAATGTTAAAGTCCATTATAATCCAGACGTGGTCCATAATTCACTTGGGAATGCGAATACCAGATCAAACAGAAGTACCCTCACATTTTCTTAAGTAACAAGACCCCTAAGGAAACAATATAAAATTTCGGGACGAAATTCCCTTAACATGGGGAGACTGTAACCACCAGCACCAAACCAGGTTAGTGTTTGTCACCTAATTAATAGTTATGAGTGTTAAATCAAAGTGATTAACAAGTTCATAAGGATCTTGCTTACAAACCGAAACAATTTCATCGGTACGATCCGATGAAACGACAAAGAAATTAATTCGATAAATTTACGACATAATAGATAAAATCAACTAAGCGCATGATTTAAATAAGATTAGTGACATTAATGCATTAACAATCTTTCATAAATTTAATTATGCAAGACAAAAACAAATTCATTACAGTAGTGCATTCAATAAGTATTTACAAAAATACATAAAAAGGAGAATACAAGAAATACATTTTAAATACTTTTATACAAAAAAAAAATATATAAAAACCTTTTTAATACCCCTCTGGCCGACCACCAAAGGAGGTAAACAACCTCAATTGACTTTTGATATTTTATTTGGAAACCCATGCACTATCCACATCACAACCTCCATCATCTTCACCTTACTTTGCAAGATCTTTACTCAACCTCCCACTCTCTTCATCATTTCATCACCTTTTCTTCTTCTATAAATAGGAGACCAAACCTCTCATTCATTTCCACACTAACAAACTGGAAAAACACTCTCTTTTCTCCTCCCTATATCCGGCCAACACACCCACACAACACCAATGTTTACTTCTTCCTTTGTTTTTCAAGTTTACAAGTTTACTAGTTTCTATTTTACAGTTGTTACAAAAAATGTGTTTATAAAAGTATGAACACACAATTAGGCATAAATATTATGATAACAAGGGTTATAATTGTGTTTCATAACCTTTTATACATGCATGTGGTTTTTGAATAAACAACAAGAATCACAAGATTTTTCAAAGTTGTGAAATTTGGATTTTTCGGCAGAAACATTACGTCAACTTTGAAAAATCATAAGTTATTCAGAACTTAACTAAATGAGTTGATTCTTTGTCCAGAATTTAGATCTATGTCTTAAAAAAATATATGGAAGTTTTCATCATTTAATACGGAGCTTTGAACACCCAAAAACTGTTTGGGAATGAAAAGTCTAACAGTTCATTTGCTGTGAACATATGAGTTTAACGGACCTTTTCCCTAACCTAAAACACCTCAAAATGAACGTTTTTATGTTGAAAAATTCCTTGTATATAGTAGTTTCATGATTAAAAATATCAAAGCCCTTATCATTTTGGAGGTTGGTTAAAAATAGCGTCAAAGTCAACCGAAAAACCTCGATAAATCCTAGAAATTGTTGTAAATAAACTTGAACTTTTAAATGGGTTTTTGTCTATGGACTCGGTTAAGTCCTTCTGGACGTAGTTCAAGCACACTTCTCGATCATCACTTTTGCCATCACAAATACGGTGAGTTTTCATAGCCCCTATTTTTACTTGTTCTTATTATCTGGGGTGAGAATACGTGCTCAACTTTTTCTATGGACAAATGTATTTGAATCATTTTATGCATTACATAAGGTTACACTTCACCAACGCCCTCAATCATGAACCGTTAATTACTTCGTAAAAGTGAATATTATGCATAGATCTATTTGGGTTGACACCCCCATCCGGGTTGATCACGCCAATTGTAAACGGATGCATAATCATTTGACAATTCTTGATCTTCTAATAAAGTTAAAACAAAAGTTGAAGTTCCTGTGAAAGTTTATAAAGGCGAGCGTTCTAAATTTTCAAAACCCTCAGTTTTAAAAGGACTAAGAGCTCCTCAAAGTCCTCAAAGAAACCCTCTCGCCCATAAATGTATTCTCATTCCAGGCTTTGTCAACGTAGCAACTCAAGTTTTTTGTTCCTACAAATCATGTAAGAAGCATTCCTAAAATAACACATCTTGATTTTCAAAGTTTTTTTAATGGAAAAGGCAGTTATGGTTGAATTATTTTGTGAAAATTGGCAAGACCACCCCTTACGGGGTAGCCCTTGTGAAGACCACCCCTTGCGGGGCAGTTCTCACGAGTTTAGGTCCCACATCATGCAATACGATATCAATCAAACTAAGATAGAGTAATTAATTGCGGAATATTAAATTACATGCACAAACATATTAGGATTTAAGTTTAATACAGATTAAGTTTTTAAATTAAACTTACAAAGGGTACCATCTAATCTAATACATTACATTATAAAATCATATCAAGTCTACCCAAAACCACCACAATTGTTATCTTCGAATCAGTACCGAAGGGTTCGTTGAGTAGTGGTCTATGAAAGCTTCAAAACTTGGATCTTGAATGACCTAAGTACTAGGTCCAGCAGGTGACTTTCCTTTACCTTTTCCTGTAAAAATTATAATGTAGCAACTGTAAGTAAAGTTTAGTGAGTAAATAGATTTTCAAATTAACATGCATGTCAAGCGGATCATCATTCTAGCGTAATATGTCTTCGCTGCCGCTACAGCCCTCATGATTGAGACATAGAAGTCATAGAGTCGGATGATGCTCAGGCCACGCTCACGCTTAAATCATGGGGATCAGCCACATACTGGGCTAGCTACCAGTAAATCAACGTGGCGGAACATCGGAGGTCATTACCAAGTTCAATAGAACTGGTGAAATAGCCAGGTCTGGAACAATAGACCAATCAAGGCTAATCAAGCTGAATCAATATGTCAAGTATATGTAATGATGAAGCATACGTAATCAAGTCATGGTAGCAAAAATCTCAAAGCAATGTCAGAAATGAACTGTGAATGCAATATCATATGAAGTGATAAGTCAAATAGCTATCATGATCCACTAGGCAACACCGAACCATAGTGTGCACAGGTCTCAATCCAGCTGATAATATGAATGTCAATTTAATCTAACATCAACAATATGTCTCAACCGGAAATCAAGCATGTTAAATCTGAATATCTATAACTCACAGATCGGGGTCTTTATCAAACAGATGTAAAATCTGCCACCTGAGTTATCTCAGGATTTTATCTTTGTCAATCTGTTCTGTCAATTCAAGTCTTTGACCCGCTTTAAATCTTTTAAATCTTTGTCTCTATGTTCAGAATTTCACTGAACCTGTCCAGAATTATCATGTCAATCATGTCAATATCATATCATTATCATCAACTTTTATTTTTAAAATATTTATTTTATCTGATTCTGATAACTTATTTATTCACAAATCATTCTTTCATTAATATTCTTTGTCTCATAATTTCTCAAAAGTCCTCTATATATATATATATATATATATATATATATATATATATATATATATATATATATATATATATATATATATATATATATAAATATAAATAACAATATGTATATGTATATAATCATTTATTTAATTAAAAAATCAAAATATAGTATTTGGTTTCGGATCACCCGAATTCGGATCCTCCGGGGTGGGTGATCCGGATCTTGGCCATCCGAAATGGCAATTGAATTCGGACCAAGTAGGGTCCGAAACAGTCATCCGAATTTAAGACATGGGAACCGAATTAGGATCATCCGGAATACATAGGAACCGATGTAAACATTTTATCCGAAGTAGGATTGTACCCGAATTTAAGATCAAGTCAAGATCCGAAATAGGGATCCGAATTGGGTACCATCCGAATTCGGTCCTACCGAATTCGGATGCTTACTTATATTTTTCCCAGAAATTTGTTCTTGATGTTCTTCATTTATTCATACGGATTTTTGCCAAAAATTTACTAAACTCATTTATATTAACATGCATCTTAATATATTGATATATTATCATATCTGGGTTGTTTTTATGCATTTTCCCTATCAATAACATCATATTTCGATCAAGATTTGTCCAAAAACTCATCATTTTTGTCAAGAACACATTTTTACCAAAAATTTCAGATTTCTTCTTTATTTGAATGATCCAACCCACAAATTTTGTTTCTATAACTTCTTTTAATCTAAACACATGATTACTTACTAAAAACTTGAACATGCAACCACAAATTCATGTTATAATTCTTGTATTTTCGGTTTTTCATAAAAACCGAACCAAACACCTAAATTTCAAGATTTTAAGAAATAATTACCTTTAAATCTTGCTATTTGATGATGTTTGATGATTGTTGTAACTCCTTCTTGTATTAAATCTTCAGTTAATACACAAATTATGGAGATTTTTGATGAAATCTTGAGGTAACCGAATGAAGAGAGAGAGAGAGTAGATAGAGAGTAATCTAGGTGTTTAAATGATCATTAAATCTCATTTTAAGGTTTATATATATCATTTTATCTATATGTGAAATTAACCCACTTTTACTTTTGTATTTCACATCTCTTTTATTTTAATTATGTTTAATAATTTATAACATAAATATAATTTAATCAAATAATTTCATACTTAAATAAATTACAAAACATATATTGTAATTATATTACATTATTGGTTCAAATACTGAAATTATAGCTAGACAAAAGCTGGGTTGTTACAGCCCTGATGACTAGGTCCCAAGAAGCAATACAATATCCATCACAACTAAGATAGAATTAATAAAGTGGAGAATTAAATCATTACATAAAAATTAGGATTATCATACAATAAGTTTAAGACAAAACTACACAAAGGGCACAAGGACACTAATCTAGTACATACCACAATATGTTTCACTGCTTCTACCCAAACCACCACTATAATAAACTTTATTTGATACCAATTGCAGCTATAGTAGTGGTCTAATGACTTCAAATTAGGGCTTGCAGATCTTAAGGACTTGATTCAACTGGACCTTTTCCTTTAAATAAACCTGTAAAAAGATTCAACAACAAATATAAGCGTTTCGCTTAGTGAGATTATAGATTTAACAATTAACATGCTATGACAAGTTGACAGGATCTAAAATATGAATTACCAAGACTAACTGATTTGAATTTATCAGAGTATAAATCAATAATCTTGCTTTGAATCAAAGTTTAATCAAGAAGTTTGGGGAATAACACTTAATTATTTTAACAAAAACTTTCAGAATCAATAATAAATAAACACACAGGAATTAATCAAGACTGTTTGTATTGCTGAATTCATCAATTACAATCACCTCTAGTCTGTTTGATTAGACGAAGAACACAGACTGTTCTTAGGGTTTTACAACCTTAGAGGCTTAAGAAAACTTAATCAACAAAGCAATTACAGACTCAAAATATGCAAAAAAACTCCTATACAATAGAACGACCTATTCTCTGTATTTATATTGCTTCTTGATATGTTTCCTTGACGAACTATGACTTCTCTGATAGTAGATATGCTGGAATCTTCATGTAGATATCGTTTCCTGAAAATCAGCACTTTCTGTTTGTGAAACTGTTGAGCAGCTTGAATCTCTTGACAGCATGAACTGAGCAGCTTGAGTTGTTTTGCTCTGGCAGCTTGAACTTTTACACTGGCAGCTCGAGTTTCTTCAACTAGCAGCATGAACTTTGTATTTACATGTAAAATCTACTAACAGTCTGAGAAGTCTAAACTAACAGCTTGAATGTACTTAAACTATTTCCCAACAATCTCCCCCTAACTTAAATTCTTTACACAAGACTTTAAGTTCTATACAAAAAAAAATGGAAATGAATAAGTAAGCTGTTATTTACAAACCAAGGCTTACAAAACTTACAGCTGTGCAAGTTTATGATCTATAGCCTTCAAAAATTCTCTCTTCATCTCAAGATATTCTAGCTGATTTGATTTTCAGCAGCATATCTTTTGAAAAATTGAAATACTCAAGATTGAAGAAAATACCAGACCCATCTGTGAATTTGATTCTGAATGTCTTTGATTTGACAAACAGATCAATCTGCTTGATCTTTTTCCCTTTCTTTTCAGCATCTTCTATCTCTTGTCTTGCAAACTCAGAATCAACCACTGTACTTAGATCTTTAATGAGTTGCTTGACTTGTGGAAGAGCAGACCTTACTTGTGTAACTGACCCTATATTGTACATCTTTATCAATTCATCTCTGGTCAGCTTCTGTACTATCTGCCAAAAAGTGTCATACTCTTCTTCAGGTCCGGACTCTCTTCTGATTACAAACTTTATTCTCAAGTCACGGTCATCCAGTGACTTAGCAAACCAGTAGTTAATTTGAGGCTTTGTAAAATCATGCTGATCAATCAGCTTCTCTATCTCCATAGCCTTTTGTAGTTGTTGCTCAAAGAGCACTCTCTTAACCGATGAAGGAATAGGGACAGCTGCTTGATCAGTGGGAGTAGGTGCACTGGCACCAGCTTCAGTTTGGACTGATTGGGTTGTTGGTTGGACTTCTTGGGATGGTTGAGCTTCTGGAGAGACTGTTGTTCTCTGTCTTTTGTCCATCTCCTTATCATGAATCTCCTGCAGCCTTTCAGTAGACATGGACTGAGCCATTTTCTTTGGAATACCTGCTGCAAAGGCAAAATTGATAAGAAATCTTCTATGCTCAGCCTTGGAGTGCCCTGTTGGCATCTTTCTTTTCCTTGCTCCTTGCTTGACCACAAACCCCTTTAAGTAATCACCTAAAGTCTCATCATCATCCATTGGGGTTTGGGCTTGCTACTCTAATTCTTTGTCTTGTTCTTCTGCTATTCTTCTGGCAACTTCAGCATCAAAGGCAATTTGGGCTTCTTTTGAGGAAAATTTATGCTTTGGAGACTCAATGAGAATGCCCTTGCCCTTGTCTTTTGTAGCAGATGTTGTAGCTTGGACTGTGCTTGATGGAGCTTGAATTCCTTCTCTGATCACAACTCCAGTGGCTTTTGAAGGAACAGCTTGAGTTTCTAGGCTAACAGCTTGAGAAGCTGTTGGGACTGCTAGCCTAGAAACTGGAACTGTTGGTGCTGCTTGGACTGTTGTTGTAACCTCCTGATTCTCCCCCTTTTTGGAAGCATTGGTTTGGTCAGAAGAAACCACAACCTTTGCCCCTTGGGTTTGAATCATCTGCTCTAACTTCATAATTTTATTTCCACAGAGTGTGAAGCCTCTGTGAAGATAATCCAGTCGCTTATTTTGAGCAGCATCTGCCTGCTTGAGAGCAAAAATTTGAGCCCCCTGTGCAGCAATGATGGACATTTGATGGTCCAACATAGCTACAACAGGTTTGAGTCTGGGATCCGTTAAGAGCATTTGTTGCAGACTAGCCTCAAGATCAGAGAACACCTGAGGTGCTTGTGATCTATCACTGACATTAAGACCAGAGGTAGAAACTTCTGGGCCCCTCTTTTCTTGGTTCTGGGGACTTCCAGCTTGTGTTTGCACACTTGCTGTTGCCATGGGCGTGGTCTTAGCTATGTTGGCACTGTCCTGTGCCTCTTGTGCAGAGACATCAGTAGTGCCAGCCACAGAACCCATATGAACCATCTCTGAAGAGATGTTCACCTCCTAAGAGAGAATGGGAGTGTCCTCAACTGGTTCCCTTTGGATATTCTGTGCAGGAGTATCCTCCTGCACAGGGATATATGGCTCTTGCTGATGGGAGGAGGAGGAAGGAGCTCCTGGTCCGCTTTTTCTTTTGTATATGTTTCTGAGTGGGCGTGTTGGCTGTACAAAAGGATCAGAGGGAGTTTGTGTATCGGGAGGAGGGGGTTGGGGTTCTGGGGGTGTAGCAGTGATGATAGGCGGAGCCTGCTCAGGACCCTCTCCTATGTGTTGTGGAATAATGTTCATCATTGCAGAAGGCAATGGAACATCAACACTCAAAAAGTTGGCACTATGTTTCAAAAGTCTCTTAATAGAGGATAGTGAGTGCCTGTGGGAAACATGTATCCTTTTATGTGTATGAGAAGATGTGCAGGTGTGTGCAATGATTTCTGCTAAAAATCTAGGATACATCAAAAATTTCCCACTCTTTAGGGAATGATGCCTTAACATCCCCTGGAAAATCATGTTGGAAAAATTGAACCGTTGGCCTGTGGAAAAGCACACTAAGGCAGTGGCAATGTTAATGAAAATTCAGACCAACCAGTTCTTTTGGGGCTTATGCACTGCTGAATGATATGTACAAGAAATTTCCATTTAGGAGAAAAATGGGCTTTTAAGAAAGTAAAAGAATCAGCAGGACCCCTATAACCGATATTAAAAAGACCTGTATGTAAAGCATCAAGGGTTAGGTCAGTTATACCTGTGGCATCTTGAAGATGCAAGTGATGTCGGATGGATTCCTCAGTGATATGGATATCAGTTCCATCAATCTTGGAAAGGAGGGTAGGCACTCCATTGATGGTTTGAACAGATGCATGGTTCCAAAACTGTTCTATATGGGAGATGTATATAGTAGGGTTTATGGATAGTGCATGATGGATATGGGAGTGCCTGAGGAAATCCATCATTGCATGGAACAGTTGGAGTTCAGCGTTTTTCAGAGTGTATGGGAGGCAGTTGTGTTCTTTTACGAACTCCATGGATGAACAAACAATGGTTTTAGGGTTTGAAAGAAGAATGTGTGATTCGTTCAGAGAGAAAGCAGAAGGCCGTGGAAGAAGAATATGTAACTGGTAGTTACAACTGAACGAAACTGGGACCTTTAAAGGTTTTGAAAGGTTGGGTCGCGCGCACACATTTTGAAGATTACCCAAATACCCTGCACACTTTGACAGATCAAGTGAAAATAACTAGCAGTCTGAGAAAATGAACTAGCAGCATGAGAAAATACTCATGCTGTTAGTGTAAAATTGTGCAACTTTTCAATGGAACAGTGTCTCCCCCTTAAATTAGCATACTGAGTCGATAATAATGAAAACCAATTAATCCATGTTTACCATACCAATATTTGATATTAGGAAGGTGAACCTTCCCACATAAAAAGGTTTTGTAAATAGATCAGCTAGCTGATCATCTGTATGTATTTTGGTAACTTGGATTAACTTCTTTTCATTACAATCTCTGATGAAGTGAAACCTGATTTCTATATGCTTGGTTTTTGGGAATTTCACTGGGTTTTGCACAATGCTAATTTCACTTGAATTGTCAATATAAATAGGAGTGGATAAGAAATTCATACCATAGTCTCTTAGCTGATTTTGAATCCACATTACCTGGGAGCAGCAGCTTGCAGCTGCTACGAATTCTGCTTCAGTGGATGATGTGGAGACAGTTGTTTGCTTTTTGCATTTCCAAGAGACCAGTCTTGCTCCTAAGTATTGACATCCACCAGTTGTGGATTTTCTGTCAATGTTGCATCCACCATAGTCGCTGTCAGAATAAGCAGTTAGTTCAAAAGGAGAGTCTTTAGGATACCATAGACCTAAATGTGGTTGGCCTTTAAGATATCTAAAGATTCTCTTAACAGCAACCAAGTGAGAATCCTTTGGAGAGCATTGAAACCTAGCACACACACAGACAGCAAACATAATATCAGGTCTTGAAGATGTTAGATACATGAGAGATCCTATAAGGGATCTGTATAGATGAATATCCACATCTATGCCATCTTTGTCTGTATGGAGCTGTTTATGAGGATCCATTGGAGTGCTTGCAACCTTTGTGTCTTGATAGCCAAACTTTTCCAATATGTCTTTGACATACTTTGATTGACTTATGAATAGACCAGTAGGCTTCTGTTTAACCTGCAGCCCTAGAAAGAATGTGAGTTCCCCCATTGAACTCATTTGAAACTTTTTGTGCATTAGGGCCTCAAATTCTTTGCACAAACTATCATTAGTTGAGCCAAAGATGATGTCATCAACATAGATTTGGACAAGTAGAATCTCAGCTTTGATGGATTTAGTGAAGAGTGTTTTGTCCAGAGTGCCTCTCTTGAATCCATTCTGTAGAAGATATGATGACAGTGTGTCATACCATGCTCTGGGGGCTTGGTGAAGACCATAGAGAGCTTTGTCTAGCTTGTACACCCTGTCTGGATACTTATAGTCTTCAAAACCAGGAGGTTGACACACATATACTTCCTCTTCAATTGTCCCATACAGGAAAGCAGACTTAACATCCATTTGATACACTTTAAATCCTTTGAAACTTGCATATGCTAGAAATAGTCTGATGGCTTCAATTCTTGCTACTGGAGCAAAGACATCATCATAATCTATTCCTCGGGTTTTATTGTTCGACATGATGGAGTTTCAGCACTCTGTCAGAGATTGCTGGCCATCGAGTATGAGGATGTAGCTGAACAGTGTTTGCAAGCGTTAGAGAAAATTTCGCGTGAGCAACCGCTTGCTTGTTTACAGTGTGGTGCAATTATGGCTGTTCTTACATATATTGATTTCTTTGCGACTAGTCTACAAAGGGTAGCCCTTTCAACCGTGGTGAACATATGTGAGAAGCTTCCATCTGAAGGCTCCTCGCAATTTATGGATGCAGTTCCAATATTGTGCAGACTTCTGCAGTATGAGGACAATCAGCTTGTTGAACATGTTGCTACTTGCCTAATTAAAATAGCTGAACGAGTACACCAATTGCCTGATTTGCTGGATGAACTTTCTAAACATGGGTTGATTCATCAGGTCGCACACCTCATAGACTTGAACAGCCATACCACCCTAAGTCATTCAGTACATACTGGTCTGATTGGGTTGCTTGTTAAGCTTGCTTCTGGTTCCATGGTAGCTGTCAGGATGCTTTTTGATCTTAATATAAGTAGCATTTTGAAGGATATATTGTCAATGTATGATCTTTCACATGGAGTGCCTTCCCCTCGGACAGTTGATGGGCATAGCAATCAGGTGCATGAAGTTTTGAAGTTGTTGATTCAGCTTCTGCCTGTTGTCGCCAGAAATCATGAGGTTCAATTGGCCACAGAAAAAGCAGAATATTTGGTGAATCATCCCGATCTACTTCAGACATTTGGAAATGATTTATTACCCATCTTGGTCCAGGTTGTTGATTCTGGTGTTGATTTATATATTTCTTATGGATGTCTATCTGTTATCGACAAGTTGGTTTATTACTGCAACTCTGATATACTTCTTGATTTGCTTAAGAGCATCAATATTTCAAGGTTTTTGGCTGGAGTGTTTACTCGAAAGGACCTTCATGTACTCATGCTAGCCCTAAATATTTCTGACACCATCCTGCAAAAGAACAGTGATGTTTTTGTTGGACCCTTTGTGAAGGAAGGAGTCCTTTTTGCCATTGATGCACTTATAGTCCCCGAAAAGGGTTCACAGTTTATGCCTTTAATGTTCAATGGAATTCAGTTATCAAATAGTTCAAGCCAAAAACTTGGGGCCAAAGATGTCGTGCGATGCTTATGCTATTCATACGACGTCAGTCAGTCTTCAACAACTTCAGAGTCGCAGAGTTGCAAGTTGGAAAAGGATTGTGTTCAAACACTTGCAGAACACATAAGAACAAATTACTTTGACACAAGTTCGTCCACCTCAGAGAACGGAATGACTGCTATTCTTGAAAAGCTGAAATCTTTATCTGCTGAATTAGCTTCTATGAAGACCATGTTGGGGACTCATAGTGCACTCGAGGAGGAGTATGATCGAGTCTTGCATCAAATCATGTCACATCTTGATGGAGGAGTTGTGATTTCTACTTTTGAATTTATAGAGAGTGGAATTGCTGCGTCTTTATTTGATTACCTATCAAGTGGTGAATGTTTGAGAAGAAAGTCTGGCAGCATTGGCACAAAAGGTCAAACCTGCATGGCTGAGAGAAGACTCCAGGCATTTGGTAGTCTTTTTTTGTCATCAACAGATCAGCCTATCAAAAATTACTCACTATCAGCATTTATTTCAAAATTACAAAGTGCATTATCTTCGGTTGAAGATTTCCCTGTTGTACTGAACAATGCATCCAAGCACAGAAATGCATATGCTACTGTACCATATAGACATTGCACCATGTATCCGTGTTTGAAAGTTCTGTTTGTTAAAGAAGAAGGAGAGACAACTATAAGTGACTACTCAGGAGATGTTCAGTATGTTGACCCCTACTCAGATTTTGAGGCAATTGAAAAGTTCTTATGGCCTAAAGTTTGGTCAAATGATGAAAAAGACATAAACTCGTCCATGAAGGTGTCAGATGAAAATGGCCCTAGTGCTCAGTCACCGTCTAGTACAAGTCGATACAATGTTGGGCAGACTCCTGCTGAATCTATAAACTGGATTGATATCCATGCTGACTCTGTGGAACATGAACGACATGCTACACTTAACAATAGTAGATATGCTGGAATCTTCATGTAGATATCGTTTCCTGAAAATCAGCACTTTCTGTTTGTGAAACTGTTGAGCAACTTGAATCTCTTGACAGCATGAACTGAGCAGCTTGAGTTGTTTTGCTCTGGCAGCTTGAACTTTTACACTGGCAGCTCGAGTTTCTTCAACTAGCAGCATGAACTTTGTATTTACATGTAAAATCTACTAACAGTCTGAGAAGTCTAAACTAACAGCTTGAATGTACTTAAACTATTTCCCAACACAATTTTAAGCGGAGACTTGACTTTTGATTTGCCTTTAAGCTCTGACTTTGACTTTAAGCATGATTTTAGCAAGGCTGTTGCTATCTGAAGGATTTTAGGAGACATAGGACTTAAGATCGGATGATGTCTATTCCCACGCACACGCTTTTAAAAGTGGGGATCAGCCACATACTGGGCTAGCTACCGGTAAATCAATGTTGGCGGACATCAGAGTAGACTTCATCATGGACAGGCATAGACTTACTCAGACTAGAATTGTGCGGAAGCATATGAAAAGCATCGATAAAAAAGCAAATGACTGAAGGAAAGCTAATAATGTTTAAAGATAGCAACAACAATATATATCCAAGACTAATTCAGACCGTAAAGACATGTGTGCAGGATGATATATTAAAAGCTATCATGATCCACAGGGCATCACTATACCAAGGTGTGCACAGGTCACTATCTAGCTGAGCATATAGACTTTCAAATTAAGTTAGCACACCAATATGTCTTACAGGAAGACAAGCATGTATACAGTTATATCTATAACTCACTATTACTGGTTTTAAGACATGGCTGTAGACTTTGACATTCGCAAGCGGATTATATCCACCACCTGAGTTACCTTAGGATTTAGTATTTGACTTTACAGACTAAGCTCGGTTTTACCAGCCTTGGCTTTGACATGCTTCTCTGACTTTGGCTTACCTTTATTGACTGGGCTTTGACTTTAATGCTTTGTCTTGACTTTTCTGGCTTGGCTTTACAGACTTTTGACATTATAACACAGTTCAGATTAGCTGAACCTGTTTAGTGTCTGGCAATCAATTTATATAAGCTTTTTGACATTACATAACGCATTTTGTGTATTTCTGATGACTCCTTAGACTTTCTAAAGTTTATGTATAGACTTATTCATTTATTAACTTTTCGTGTCATCTCAGACTTTGTTGAATCATAATTAGGCTTATAATTTAGCCTTGACATGATTTTTAATGACTTTATGGACTTTTATACACTTCATGGACATGTGTGACCTATTCAATCATTCTCTGGCTTTACTTGCATTTTGTACTCGTATTATTACATATAATATCATGTTTATCAAAATCAACTTATCTCAATATGCATTCAACGAATGTTCTTATCATTGAATGTATACGTGACCATTGTACTTTATTGCATACATTATAAAATATCAACATCAATATACATACATATGAATTATATTACTTAATTCATATATACTTATGCTTAATTATGTCTTTATATGATGATGACTTTATTCAAAATATAAGCTAAGTGTTTATCTTGGAATTACGTCATAAAACATGCTTATTGAAAAGCTCATAAGTCATAGAAAAGTATGCTTGCATAACAATTAGTTATCATGATTTCATACAATTTCCCATTCACAAACATGCATGTCAAAGTACTGAGTTAATGAGCCTATTATACACATGATTATAAGCTAAATCATGATCAAACAATCACATATGTATAAACATTGCTACTGACTATATGTTAACTCACACATATACTTTCATGACATAGATGAAATGCATCAAACATGTTTAAGGCCATGATTCGTTTTATTATTTGATAGTACACATACCACGTTCATTTATTTCCATTTGATGCCTTTTGTGAACATATATGTGTGTCTAAATGCTACTCATTAAGGCATTTATAAATATTGATGTATGTGTATTTCTTGTTGCTGCACACTTTTATCCACATAGTCACATATATCACACACACAATTCATATGCATCAATGTAAAGTGTGGTCACATACTCCTTTAATTCCGTTTTATACTCACAAAACACCCCCAATTATACACACTTGTACTTGATTTGTTTATATATATGTATATTGAAACTTTAAGTCTGTTGCACACCTGTATTTATCTATATATATATAGCTGGTACTGCTACTGCACATTTACATAAAAGAAAGAAAGGAAACAGGAGCTGATAACTTGATCTGTACATCCGAGATCTATCTAAAACAAGTAAGAAATTGTTTCTGCTTATATATATATATATATATATATATATATATATATATATATATATATATATATATATATATATATATATATATATATATATATATATATATATATATATTGGTGTTGTTACTGATCTTATTTCTTCTTTACCAGCTCATAGAACACACACAAAACTAAATATATATTTCAATAACTAAGGGATGCTGGAATTGTTGCTTTTACACACACTGCACCCACACATACTTCATTTATGAAACAAAGTAAAATGGAAGAGAGTTGATGTTGTTTCTTCTGTTTGGACAGCATATATTGACACACATATAAACAATTCGGTAGCTATGTAAAACGAAAGCTGCTGGACTATTTTGTATTCTGTTTCTGACACGTTCATAGCACACTCATCACATATATACCGCCGAGATTACATTCACACACATATCTGAGATTGTTAAAAAGGAAAAGAGATGTTGCTTGGTTATCCATACATCCGAGATTATGTTCATACATATAACCGAGATTACACAAAAAGGGAAAATAATGTTGTCATTTGTTTTGAAATATCCATGAAACAGAAACAAAGATAAAAGAAGGGTTACTGGAGTTGTTTCGGTTACACATATCCGAGATTAATCTCGGTTAAGACATCCGAGATTAATCTCGGCCATTTCAATCATCCGAGATTGTTAAAAGGTGAAAAAGAAATAAGAAGTGTTGTTGTTTCTGTTTCTGTTTGACTCTCACATACATCCGAGATTAAAGGAAATAAAAAGGAATTGTTGATGCTCTTTCCTTCACACAGGACACATACATAAGCTGCACACACTCTTATACAAATATATATATATATATATATATATATATATATATATACATATATATATATATATATTTGGTGCTGTCGCTACGTCTTTTTACAAAATATTCGAGATTCACCCCAAAAAGGTGAATCTCGGTTCTTTCCCTTTTCATGCAAACACGCACACCAAATCTCGATACCAATTGCAGATTCAGTAGTGGTCTAATGACTTCCAATACGAGCTTGCAGATCCTAAGGACTTGGTTCAGCTGGACCTTTTCCTTTCATTAAACCTATAAAAAGATTCAACAAGAACTGTAAGCGTTTGGGTTAGTGAGATTATAGATTTAACAGTTAACATGCTATGACAATTTTATGTGGAGACTTGACGTTGACTATTGAGTTTAAGCTCTGACATTGACTTTAAGCGCGATTTAAGCATGGCTGCCGCTATCAGCCGGACATTGTGAGACATAGGACTTAAGATCGGATGATGTCTTCCCACGCACATGCTTTTAAAAGTGGGGATCAGCCACATACTGGGCTAGCTACCAGTAAATCAACGTGGGCAGACATCAGAGTAGACTTAATCATAGACTGGAATAGACTTAGTCAAACTTGAATTGTGCGGAAGTATAAGAAAAGCATCGATAAGAAAGTAAATGACTGAAAGCATTCAAAGTAATGTATCAAGATACTAACAACAATGTATATCCAAGACTGATTCAGACTATAAAGACATGTGTGCAGGATGATATATTAAAAGCTATCATGATCCACATGGCATCACCGTACCAAGGTGTGCACAGGTTACATTCTAGCTGAGCATATAGACTTTCAAATTATGTTAGAACAAGAATATGTCTTACAGGAAGACAAGCATGCATATAGTTATATCTATAACTCATTGTTACTGGTTTTAACACATGGCTGTTGACTTTGACTTTCGCAAGCGGATTATATCCACCACCAGAGTTACCTCAGGATTTAGCATTTGAATATACAGACTTTAGCTCGGTTTTACCGGTCTTGGCTTTGACTTGCTTCTCTGACTTTGGGTTTCCTTTATTGACTGGGCTTTGACTATAATGCTTTAGCTAGACTTTTATGGCTTGGCTTTACAGACTTTTGACTTTATAACACAGTTCAGATTAGCTGAACCTGTTCAGTGTTTGGAAATCAATTTACATAAGCTTTTTGACATTACATAATGCATTTTGTGTATTTCTGATGACTCCTTTGACTTTATAAAGTTTATGTATAGACTTATTCATTTATTGACTTTTCGTGTCATCTCTGACTTTGGTGAATCATAATTAGATAATTTAGCCTTCAAATGATTTTTAATGACTTTATGTGCTTTTATACGTTCATGATCATGTGTAACCTATAAGACCATTCTCTGGCTTTACTTGCATTTTGATCATACACATACCACGTTCATTTATTTCTATTCGATTTCATTTGTGAACATATATGTGTGTCTAAATGCTACACATTAAATCATTTATAAATATTGATGTATGTGTATTTGTTGTTGCTCCATACTTCTATCCACACAGTCACATATATCACACACACAATTCATATGCATCAAGGTAAAGTGTGGTCACATACTCGTTCATTTCCGTTTTATACTCACAAAACACCAACAATTATACACACTTGTCTTTGATTTGTTTATATTTATATATATATATATATATATATATATATATATATATATATATATATATATATATATATATATATATATATAGATGGTATTGCTACTGCACATATACATAAAAAAAGAAAGAAAGCAAACAGGGGCTGATAACTTGATCTGTACATCCGAGATCTATCTTAAACTGGTAGGAAATTGTATATGTTATATATATATATATATATATATATATATATATATATATATATATATATATATATATATATATATATATATATATATATATATATATATATATATATATATGTATGTATATAACATCCGGCACTAAACCAGGTTAGCAACAATGACCTAATCTGTATTTAATAGTCAATTATAGCCTAATCAGTGGTCATTAGAAATTAATCAAGTGATTAACAAGGTCTCTTAGAAAATTCAACTCAATTAGAATCAAATTCATCGGTGCGATGAATCGAGAAATCAATTAATCCGATCAATTTACGATATGAGGGATTAATTCAACTAAGTACATAATTAAATTATGAATATTGACACTAATTATACACTAATACAATTACTTAACATTAATTATTCAAGACTAAAACAATTCATTAAAACAACGCATTCAAAAGTATTTATGAATTTACAAGAAAAGGGAAATAAAAGAATACATTCTAAATACATTTATACAAAAAAAAATGAAAATACACAAGTATTTCATCAGATGGCCGGCCACCCCCTATAGTACACACCCTCAATATTTTATTTCACAACCCATGCACAATCAACATCACATATCTTCACCTTTCACCATGTTTTGCAAGATCTTTACTCCACCCTTCTTATCACCATCATTTCAACCTCCAAAATTTGCCTATAAATAAGACCACCCTTCTCATTTCATTTCCATACTTACAACAAAGAAAACCTTCTCCTTTCTCCCCTCCTTGAATCCGGCCAAGAGCCACAACCCAAGGCCAAGACTTTGAAAATTTTGTTCTTTCAAATATTTCAAGAGTTTTGGTGAAAAGCTTGCAAGGGTTTCAACTTCTTCTCAAAATCAAACTCCTAACACTTCAAAGTAAGTAAATACTAGCTTATTTAATCTTATATTTATGTTTATATAAGTCTTGCATAATATATATAATCACCAACAACAACAAGTTTCATAAAAACTCAAGTTTATAAGTTTCTAGTTTTATTTTTAAGATTGTTTCTTTAAATGTGTTTATGAATATATGAACACATTATAAAAGTGTTAATATTATGAAAACATGTGATATATATGTGTTTTACAACTTCTATAACTTTTATACAAGTAGTCTTTGAATAAACAACAAGAATCATAAGTTGTTTCAAGTTTATAAACTGCGGATTTTGGGCAGAAAATTTATATCGACTTTGAAAAATCATAACTAATTTATAACTTAACGAAATGAGTTGATTCTTTTCTCAAAAGTTAGATCTATGTCTTAACTATAGATCTGGAATTTTTCATAATTTATTTTGGAGTTTAAGACCTCTAGAAATTATTTGGGAAACCGAAAGTTTGACAGCTCAAAAATGGCCAACATAGGGTTTTTAACGAGCTATTTCACCAACCTAAACATCTCGAAAAATGACCGTTCTTGATTATAAAAATCCTTTGTATATATTAGTTTAATGTCCTAGAAAACCAAAGCCTAAAACATTTTGGAGCTTGGTCAAAAACAGCCTCAAAGTAGGCCGAAAAACATCCGAAAAAGCTGGAAAATTTTATATATATAAACTTGACGTTTTAAGCGGATTTTATTTATAAACTTTTAATGTTGGGTGATTTAAGACATAAAAATCTATAAATATATATATTATCATATATTAGAGATATTAAGTCACTATTATCATTTAGGACTTGATTAATCTCACTCGACGCATCATCCATCCATTTACGCTAAAAAGCTTTTTACGCTCGTTTTTGCCATCACAATCTCGATGAGCTCTCATAGCCCCTATTTTCACACTGTTATGTTTTGGGTATGAAATAATGCTTCGTTTTTATATGGACACGAAAACATCTTCATTTCTATTATGTATTACACATGTGTTTCCATCAGCCCTTATATCATGAACCGTTAATTGCATTTAGTTGTAATCGCGAATATATTGTGGATAGATCTATTGAGAGTCATGTCCCCCATTCGAGTTAGTTCGGGTCGGCTAACAGCGAGTGCATATATATTCAACACACGGTATTACAGTTGGGGATACTGCACAGGGCAAACTCATTTTAATTAAGTTTCGGTTGCGTGATGGTTTATACGTAATACATAACATGGAATTTATGATTTTATAAATTCAAACTCTACTATTGTTGTCGATACAAGTCAGATTTACGTGTAAACCTATGAGCTCACCAACAATTTTGTTGACGTATTTTAGCGTGTATTTTCAGAAAATTAAGGCAAGTTCATCACATCGGAATTATTTTCAAGCTTCCGCACTTAAGGAGTCGCACTCATTTTCAAACCGACGGAGATTTAACTGCATTATTTTGGATATTTTAATTATGTAATTAAATCTCTGTATTTTTGTGAACTCCTTTACTCATATCAGACTATGTAAAACATTACTATGTTTTAAAGTTTCAACGATGTATTTTAAAAACGCCCATATAGTGGTCGTTCGTTATGATTATTGTTATGCTTCCGCGACGTCACGCTTCGTTGCCAACCGGGGTAACAGGGTGTGACAGATTGGTATCAAAGCCATAATTATAGTGAACTAGGTTGCATTAGTACCCTAGACTATAACTGCACTTAAGTTTTATTTGTTTTGAAAATATTCTGTGACTAACTAAAGGACTATGCATGGACCTTGATAGCAGAAAACATGTCCCACCAAGAGGTAATCATTCTGTCCGACTCAGAAGAGGAGTATACCCCTACGAGCCCGTACCATCCGGAAGTATTATCTGAAGAAGACCCGACCAAGGAGGAAGACCCCTCGAAGGAAGAGGATCCAACGGAAGAATCAGATGAATAAGAACCGATGGAAGAGGACAACGCCATGACAGATCCACCATCCCCGGCGGTCCCCGCCCGCACTCCATACCACCCAGCGGAGCCATCATTCAAGCCATACCGCCCTTACCCAAACGGCCTTAAGATGTTGTATACACCCCGAAAGAGGGTGATCACACCGAGACGAGAGTCTACTCCCATCTCGACCCCCCAACCAAATCCCCCACCACAGCAACGACGGCTAGACGCCTGAAGATGGGGCTGGATGCCTGAGACCCTCCGTGAGTGGAGGCAAGAGGAAGGAATCCCTTCCCACTTTGAGATCGGAGGACCATCCTCCGCACCTATTCCGTCACTCACCCAAGAACCCGCCGAACAAACCATACCACTCTTGGTAGCACGGTCTTCAAGGCATGATCTCCTAGACGCCTGAAGATGGGGCTGGATGCCTGAGACCCTCCGTGAGTGGAGGCAAGAGGAAGGAATCCCTTCCCACATTGAGATCGGAGGACCATCCTCCGCACCTATTCCGTCACTCACCCAAGAACCCGCCGAACAGACCATACCACTCTTGGTAGCACGGTCTTCAAGGCATGATCTCCAACTTCGGTTGCTTAACCAAGACATCGGAGAAATGACCGCTCGTTTAGAGCGGGAGGAGTTACAATACTCCAACTTATACTGGGCCAACCAGCACGCCCTCGCCATCCAGCAGGACAGACTAAATGAGCTTCGGCAACGATTAGCCGAGAGCGAGGCCCGTAATGAGGAGCTGACACAGCGCCTCAATGCTTTGGAAAAGGGAGAGACCCCTGATCACTCCCGCACCTAGTACCCCCCTCCTCTATCTTTGTAATATTAGGAAATTATTATGTAATAGTGTAGGACTAAAAATTTTCGGGTAATAGCTCGCCCCAATGTAAGAAAGTTATGAATGATTAATGAAAATTGCAAGTTATTTATGAAATTGTGTTTGATGATTATAGTGTTGTGCCTTAAGAAAATTTCATCTTTAAGATTCAACTTCTTACACTATGCTCTTTTCTTTAAACTTGAAGATAATGCCGCCAAGACGAGCTATGAACGCTGCCGAAATTGAGGAACTAGTAGCACAAAGAGTGGCTGCTGCTATAACCACTTATAAGACAAACCGGAACAGTTCAGCTAATGGGGATGGTGGTGCTAGCCGCACCACGAGAGGAACTGAAGCCCACCCAAAAAGTTGTGGAATTAAGGGATTTTTGAGCTGCAAGCCCCGATACTTCAATGGAACTGAAGGGGCCGTTGGATTAGTACGATGGTTCGAAAAATTAGAGTCTGTCTTCCGTGTTAGCGGATGCATTGAAGGAGACAAGGTAAAGTTCGCCACTCAAACTCTGCAAGACAGCGACTTGACATGGTGGAACTCGTATACCCAGTGTGGGGATTGATGCAGCTTACCAACTCGCCTGGACCGAGTTAAAGCAGATGATGACCGATGAGTAGTGCCCGAGGAATGAGCTACAGAAAATGGAGTCAGAGTTTTGGAATCTGGCTATGAAGGGAACAAATGTAGCTGGGTACACCAACCGATTCCACGAACTAAGTATTCTGTGCCCTCAGATGGTGACCCCTGAGTACAAGAAAATCGAGCGTTACATTTGGGGACTCGCTCCTCAAATTCAAGGAAATGTCACTGCCTCCAACCCATCCACCATATAGGATGCCATCAGAATGGCCAACAATCTTATGGATCAAGTGTCCCGGAGAAATGAAGCCAAGGCCGGGGAAAACAAGAGGAAGTGGGAGGACAAGTCCGGGAGGAATACGGGTAGCAATCCAAGAAGCCCGAGACCATCAAGGCTTATGTAGCAGGAGCTGAGGCAAGGAAGGGCTACACAGGTACCAAGCCTTTCTGCACCCAATGCACCTATCATCACAACAAGGGTCCCTGCCCAACCCCTTGTGGAAAATGCAAACGTATTGGTCATTTGGCCAAGGATTGTAAATTTGGAACCCCGGGTATCAATGGCGGAAATCCGAGAGGCTGCTATGAATGTGGAGCAGCCGGGCACTTCAGGAGTGAGTGCCCGAAGTTGAGAAATGGTGGAGGAGCTCAGGGGAGAGCTTTTGTTTTAGGAGCAGGTGACGCTCGTCAGGATCCCCGTGTGGTATCAGGTACGTTTCTTTTAAATGACATTTACGCTTACGTACTCTTTGATACTGGGACTGATAGGAGCTTTACATCGGATAAGTTTAGTAAGCAATTGAATGCCACTCCTTTTCCCTTAGACAACTCTTATACTATAGAACTGGCTGACGGCAAAATAATAGAGGCAAGTAGTATTATTAAGGAATGCACACTGAAGCCGACAGATCATCCCTTTAAGATAGACTTGATGCCTATAGAACTCGGAAGTTTTGATGTAGTAATTGGTATGGATTGGTTGTCACACAATCAGGCTGAGATTTTGTGCGGTAAGAAAGTGGTACGGATACCACTCCACAAGAAGAAGGTCTTAACAGTCCAGGGGGAAAGAAAGAACCGACAATTGAATGTCATATCCGGCCTAAGAACATTAAAGTGCCTTAGGAAAGGTTGCCATGCAGTACTGGTACAAATTGCAGAAAAAGAGTCAGAGGAGAAACGACTCGAGGAATTCCAGTGGTTTGTGACTATCCGAAGGTTTTCCCGGAAGATTTGCTGGGCTTCCGCCAGCTAGGCAAGTGGAGTTTCAAATCGATTTGGTGCCGGGAGCTGCACCGGTCGCAAGAGCCCCATATAGACTCGCTCCTTCTGAAATGCAATAGCTATCCAATCAATTACAAGATTTGATGGATAAAGGATTCATTCGACCAAGTTCCTCACCTTGGGGAGCTCCGGTTTTGTTCGTGAAAAAGAAAGACGGATCCTTCAGGATGTGCATAGATTACCGAGAACTAAACAAGTTAATAGTAAAGAACCGCTACCCCCTTCCCAGAATTGACGACCTGTTTGACCAACTACAGGGATCTAACTTCTACTCTAAGATTGATCTGCGATCCGGATATCATCAAGTAAAGGTTCGGGAAGAAGACATTCCCAAGACAGCATTCAGAACTCGTTATGGACATTACGAATTCCAGGTGATGCCATTAGGTTTGACCAACGCACCAGCCGTATTCATGGACCTCATGAATCGAGCGTGTAAACCGTATCTGGACAAATTTGTAATAGTGTTCATAGACGATATCTTCATCTATTCCAGAAATAAGGAGGAGCATGAACTACATCTCAAGCTGATCTTATAGTTGTTAGAGAAGGAATAGTTATACGCCAAATTTTCAAAATGTGAATTTTGGTTACGAGAAATTAAATTCCTTGGACACGTGATCAACAGCCAGGGAATCCAAGTTGATCCATCAAAACTCGAGGCCATAAAGAACTGGGCGACTCCTAGAACTCCCACGGAAATCCGCCAATTTCTAGGACTTGACGGTTATTATAGGCGATTTATTGAAAAGTTCTCAAAGATAGCAGGTTCCTTAACAGGGTTGACTCGGAAGGATGTAAAATATATCTAGGGTGAAGAGCAGGAAAAGGTGTTTCAGCAGTTAAAGCAAAGATTGTGTAGTGCACCAATTCTGTCCTTACCTGAAGGAACTGAAAATTTTGTGGTCTACTATGATGCCTCACACAATGGATTAGGTTGTGTGCTCATGCAAATGGATAAAGTCATTGCTTACGCATCACGGCAGCTCAATATTCACGAGGTGAACTATACGACTCATGACTTGGAGCTTGGAGCACTAGTCTCAAAATATGGAGGCACTACCTGTACGGAACTAAGTGCACGGTGTTCACAGACCATAAAAGCCTTCAGCATATCCTGAATCAGAAAGAGTTAAATATGAGGCAACGTCGTTGGGTTGAACTGCTTAGCGATTATGACTGCGAAATTCGTTATCATCCGGGGAAGGCGAATGTCGTAGCTGATGCCCTGAGCCGAAAGGAACGGGTTAAACCATTGAGAGTCCGAGCTTTGGTCATGACTATACAGTCAAACCTAAACTCTCAAGTCCGCGAGGCACAAGAAGAAGCAGTCAAGGAGGGTAATCTACTGGATGAAGCCTTGAGAGGTATGGATAAGCAGTTTGAAATCAAGTCAGATGGATGTCGGTACTTCATGGGCAGAATTTGGCTACCAAAATTTGGAGGAGTAAGGAAACTGATCATGGATGAAGGGCATAAAACAAGATATGCTATTCATCCAGGGTCAGATAAGATGTACCACAACTTGAAGGGAATGTACTACTGGTGGCCAAACATGAAGGCTGACATTGCTACCTATGTCAGCAAGTGCTTAACATGTTTGAAGGTTAAGGCTGAGCACCAGAAACTATCAGGATTGCTAGTTCAACCAGAAATACCTCAGTGGAAGTGGGAAAACATCACCATGGATTTCGTCACCAAGTTGCCGAAGACTTCTGGAGGTTATGACACCATCTGGGTGATTGTGGATCGACTTACCAAGACCGCACACTTCCTGCCAATCAAGGAGACTGATAAGATGGATAAGTTAACACGAATCTATCTTAAAGAAGTCGTCTCAAGGCATGGAGTGCCAGTATCAATTATATCAGACATGGACAGCCGGTTCACATCAAGATTTTGGCAGTCATTGCAAGAAGCACTGGGTACATGTCTAGATATGAGCATAGCCTATCACCCGCAAACGGATGGTCAGAGTGAAAGGACGATTCAGACTTTGGAAGACATGCTAAGGGCATGTGTCATCGATTTTGGCAAAAGTTGGGATAGGCACCTGCCATTAGTCGAGTTTTCCTATAACAACAGTTATCACTCGAGCATTAAGACCGCCCCATTTGAGGCACTCTACGGACGAAAGTGTCGATCACCACTTTGTTGGGCTGAAGTAGGAGATAGGCAGATTACTGGACCTGAGATCATCCAAGAGACTACTATAAAAGATAGCCCAGATTCGTAACCGATTAAAGATCGCGCGGGATCGACAGAAAAGTTATGCAGACGTTCGACGGAAGGATTGGAATTTCAAGAGGGAGACCAAGTAATGTTGAAAGTCTCGCCTTGGAAAGGCGTAATCCGTTTTGGGAAACGAGAAAAACTCAATCCTCGTTATATCGGACAATTCAAGATCACCAAAAGAATTGGCTCGGTAGCTTACCGACTCGATCTGCCCCCAGAGCTTAGTAACGTTCATAATACCTTCCACGTGTCCAATCTTAAGAAGTGTCTGGCTGATGAATCACTCGTTATACCCTTGGACGAGCTGGAGTTAGACGATAAGTTGAACTTCATTAAAAAACCCGTGGAAATAATGGACCGAGAAGTCAAGAAACTAAAGCACAGCCGGATCCCGATAATAAAAGTCAGATGGAACTCTAAGCGAGGTCCTGAGTTTACGTGGGAACGCGAAGACCAGTTCTGAGAAAATTACCCTCATCTGTTCTCAAATACTCAAGAAGTGGAGAACACGAGCTAATTTCGGGACGAAATTCCCTTAACAGGGGGAGACCGTAAAATCTGGCACCAAATCAGGTTAGTAACAATGACCTAATCTATATTTAATAGTCAATTATAGCCTAATCAGTGGTCATTAGAAATTAATCAAGTGATTAACAAGGTTTATTAGAAAATTCAACTCAATTAGAATCAAATTCATCCGTGCGATGAATCGAGAAATCAATTAATCCGATCAATTTACGATATGAAGGATTAATTCAACTAAGTACATAATTAAATTATGATTAGTGACACTAATTATACACTAATACAATTACTTAACATTAATTATGCAAGACTAAAACAATTCATTAAAACAACGCATTCAAAAGTATTTATGAATTTACAAGAAAAGGGAAATACAAGAATACATTCTAAATACATTTATACAAAAAAAATGAAAATACACAAGTATTTCATCACATGGCCGGCCACCCCCCTATAGTACACATCCTTAATATTTTATTTCACAACCCATGACAATCAACATCACATATCTTCACCTTTCACCATGCTTTGCAAGATCTTTACTCCACCCTTCTTATCACCATCATTTCAACCTCCAACTTTTGCCTATAAATGAGACCACCCTTCTCATTTCATTTCCACACTTACAACAAAGAAAACCTTCTCCTTTCTCCCCTTCTTGAATCCGGCCAAGAGCCACAACCCAAGGCCAAGACTTTGAAAATTTTGTTCTTTCAAATATTTCAAGAGTTTTGGTGAAAAGCTTGCAAGGGTTTCAACTTCCTCTCAAAATCAAACTCCTAACACTTCAAAGTAAGTAAATACTAGCTAATGTCATCTTATATTTATGTTTATATAAGTCTTGCATTATATATATAATCACCAACAACAACAAGTTTCATAAAAACTCAAGTTTATAAGTTTCTAGTTTTTTATTTAAGATTGTTTCTTTAAATGTGTTTATGAATATATGAACACATTATAAAAGTGTTAATATTATGAAAACATGTGATATATATGTGTTTTACAACTTTTATAACTTTTATACAAGTAGTCTTTGAATAAACAACAAGAATCATAAGTTGTTTCAAGTTTATAAACTTCGGATTTTCGGCAGAAAAATTATATCGACTTTGAAAAATCATAACTAATTCATAACTTAACGAAATGAGTTGATTCTTGGCTCAAAAGTTAGATCTATGTCTTAACTATAGATCTGGAAATTTTCATAATTTATTTTCGAGTTTAAGACCTCCAGAAATTATTTGGGAAATCGAAAGTTTGACAGCTCAAAAATGACCAATATAGGGTTTTTAACGAGCTATTTCACCGTACTAAACATCTCGAAAAATGGCCGTTCTTGATTCTAAAAATCCTTTGTATATTGTAGTTTAATGTCCTAGATAACCAAAGCCTAAAACGTTTTGGAGCTTGGTCAAAAACAACCTCAAAGTAGGCCGAAAAACCTCCGAAAAAGCTGGAAAATTTTATATATATAAACTTGACGTTTTAAGCGGATTTTATTTATAAACTTCTAATGTTGGGTGATTTAAGACATAAAAATCTATAAATATATATATTATCATATATTAGAGATATTAAGTCACTATTATCATTTAGGACTTGATTAATCTCACTCGACGCATCATCCATCCATTTACGCTAAAAAGCTTTTTACGCTCGTTTTTGCCATCACAATCTCGGTGAGGTCTCATAGCCCCTATTTTCACACTGTTATGTTTTGGGGATGAAATACATGCTTCGTTTTTATATGGACACGAAAACATCTTCATTTCTATTATGTATTACACATGTGGTTCCATCAGCCCTTATATCATGAACCGTTAATTGCATTTATTTGTAAGCGCGAATATATTGTGGATAGATCTAGTGGGAGTCATGTCCCCCATTCGGGTTAGTTCGGGTCGGCGAACAGCGAGTGCATATATATTCAACACACGGTATTACAGTCGGGGATACTGCACAGGGCAAACTCAATTTAATTAAGCTTCGGTTGCATGATGGTTTATATGTAATACATAACATGGAATTTATGATTTTATAAATTCAAACTCTACTATTGTTGTCCATACAAGTCAGATTTACGTGTAAACCTATGAGCTCACCAACAATTTTGTTGACGTATTTTAGCGTGTATTTTCAGGAAATTAAGGCAAGTTCATCACATCGGAATTATTTTCAAGCTTCCGCACTTAAGAGTCGCACTCATTTTCAAACCGATGGAGATTTAACTGCATTATTTTGGATATTTTAATTATGTAATTAAATCTCTGTATTTTTGTGAACTCCTTTACTCATATCAGACTATGTAAAACATTACTATGTTTTAAAGTTTCAACGATGTATTTTAAAAATGTCCATATAGTGGTCGTTCGTTATGATTATGGTTATGCTTCCGCAACGTCACGCTTCATTGCCAACCGGGGTAACGGGGTGTGACAATATATATATATATATATATATTGGTGTTTTTACGGGTCTTATTTCAGCTTTTCTAGCACATAAAACACACACAAAATTAAATATATATTTCAATAACTAAGGGCTGCTGGAATTGTTGCTTTTACACACACTGCACCCACACGTACTTCATTTATGAAAAAAAATAAAAAGTAAGAGAGCTGCTTTTGTTGCTTCTGTTTGGAGAGCGTACATTGACACACATATACACATTTCTATCACGTTCACAGCGTACATACCACCGAGATCACATTCACACACATAACCGAAATTGTTAAAAAGGAAAAGAGATGCTACTTGGTTATCCATACATCCGAGATTATGTTTATACACATAACCGAGATTACACAAAAAGGTAAAATGTCATTTGTTTCAAAATATTAGAGAAACAGAAACAAAGATAAAAGAAGGGTTAGTGGACTTGTTTCGGTAACACATGTCCGAGATTAATCTCGGTTAATACTTTCGATATTAATCTCGGTCATTTCACTCATCCAAGATTGTTAAGAGGTGAAAAAGAAATAAGAAGTGTTGTTGTTTCTGTTTCCGTTTTACTTTCACATACATCCGAGATTAAAGGAAATAAAAAGGAATTGTTAATGCTCTTTGCTTCACACAGGTTACATACATAAGCTGCACACACACACACATACACACACACACACACATATACTTGAGATTCACCCCAAAAAGGTGAATCTCGGTTCATTCCCTTTTCATGCAAACACACACACCAAATCAATAATTAAACTTCCCCAAACACAGAAATCTTTAATTATTACTAATTAGCAACATGCACGGTCTTATATTGAACATTGAAGCACAAAATGAGTTTCATTTTAAATGATATAAAGGAATTTTGAACTCCTAAAAGTATATCCCGGTTCCTTTTTCAAATAAAATAAATGCATTTAAGTGTTGAGATTACCTTGAATGTTGTTGGATTATTGTTTCTTGAAACTTGTTTGTTAATTCCTTGCTTTAAATCATTGAATCTTTGTTGCACAATTGATGAATTTGTGATGAAACTTGTGAAGGAACCGTGAGTTTAGAGACGTTAGAGAGAAAATTTCCTTCCTCTGTGTTGTTGAGAATGAGCAGACAAAGAAAAGATTTGGGTATTTAACTAAATAAAGTTTCATTAATTTACAAGTTGACCACTAATCTTGTTTTTCTTTCATTTCATCACTTTTAACTTGTACCCTTTATTTTATCATAACAAAATTAATTGATTAACCCAATTGACTCTTTTTAAATCCTTACATACTTTTTAGTAATTTAAACCAAATTTACTTTGCTAATAATGTAATTAACTTAAATTTTGGTTATTACGAAAATCGATATGAGTGTTAGTGTTCTAGGAAAGGATGTTGCTTGTAATACTTTAAAATACTCTTTCTGCAATCTATTTCAATTGTATCAAAAAATATTTCGGCTTGCTATGATTACTAAGTTTGTACCTTCTCCTGAAAATTGAAAATGCCACCAGTCTAAGAAAACAAAAGTGCATGCATCATCACTGCCTGATAAATTGGTAAAATCATCGTCAAAGGTTAACCCTTAGACATTTCTAAAATCACCCAAGCCAAATATAGCTTCATCACCTAAGGTTGTTTCAAAACCAGTTGGACCCATATACAAATGGGTGCCATAAAAGCTTATGCATCTGAAGCAAGAAACAAAAGGTTCTGCATCAAGGTCATTTTTATTGTCAATGTCAATTAAGAAACAAAAGCAAGAGTCAGTCATATGATGGGGGTTCGAGAATGAGAAGCTCAGCTGCAATACCAACTGATAGAACCCGTGCTTTTTAAATCATAAAAGAGGAAGCTAAAGAAATGCCAGTTGTTGTAACGGGTATGTTTTCCTAAATTCTATCCCTTCTCGTGTACTCTTTGATTCTCGTGGTAGTCGTTCATTCATTTAGACTACATTTTCTCAACGATTAGCTAAGACTCCTTCAAAGCTCTCTATCATACTTGGTATTAAGACAGCTAGTAATAACTTTCTATGGCTAATTCTGTCTACCGTAATAGCACTCTTCTTATCAACAATATCGTCTTCAACCTTATCTTATCCCTATACCCTTAAAAGAATTTGATGTCATCGTCAGCATGGATTGGTTGGTGAACAACAAGGATATGATTGTCTGCAATCAGCGTATGATCAGAATCAAGTCTTCAAACAGCCATGTTTTGGAAATTAATGGCGACAAACAATATGGTGGTTATTGCTTCATTTCTATAAATAAAGGTTGCAAATATTTGTCGAAGGGTCACGAACCTTACCTGTGCTATGTATGATTCTGACTCTGATGTTATAAATAAATATGTATCGGATGTTCTGGGTGTATGTGAGTTACCAAACGTAATTCTGAATGATATCTCTGGAGTGCCACCAGAACGCCAAGTTGATCGAATTTGGCATTGACCTAGTTCCTGGTGCGGCTCCAATAGCCAAGGCTCCATATAGACTTGCACTTTTAGAAATGTCAAAACAATTGTGGGAGTTGTTGGAGAAAGGTTTCATCAGACCTAGTTCGTCTCCTTGAGGTGCACCGATTCTATTTTTCAAGAAGAAAGATGGAACCCTCCGTATGTGCATTGACTTCTGGGAGTTGAACAAAGTAACTATCAAGATTAAGTATCCTCTGCCTAGGATCAATGATCTGTTGGATCAGTTAGAAGGAGCTAGTTAATTATCAAAGATTGATCTGCGTTCTGGCTATCATCAGTTGAATTTCAAAGATGAGCATATCCCAAAGACAGCTTTCCATACAAGGTATGCTTATTACGAATTTATGGTAATGCCATTCGGTCTGACCAATGCCCCAGCCGCATTCATGGATCTCATTAGTCGCGTGTGGAGACTGACGTTTGAAAATTTTGTTATTGTGTTCATAGACGATATTCTGTCTGTTCCAAGATGGAAGCTGAATTTTCTATCCATCTGCATGATTTTGCTAGAGTTGCTGAGAAAAGAGCGACTTTATGCAAAGTTTACTAAGTGCGAATTCTGGCTAGACAGGTAGACAAACTTTACATGTCTTAAGCAACCTCCTAAGCCTTCTTTGTTTTTATAAAACTTGAAATTATACTTTGTTATCTTTATTGATTCAGTTTCTTGGCCATGTCATATCTGGCGAAGGGATGTCTCTTCATCCTTCAAAACTCGAGGCCGTAAAACAATGGAAAGCGCGTTGCAATGCTTCTATGATCAGAGGTTTTCTTTGATTGGATGGTTACTATCGGCGATTCATAAAGGACTTTTCTAATATTTTTGTACAAATAAGAATGCTAACACGAAAGGCTACTACTTTCGTAAGGTCTGATAAGCATTAAATATCATTTGAAATTTTGAAGCAAAAACTTGTCCAAGAACCACCCTAAACTAACTAGAAGGCCATGACGACCTTTTGGTCTCCAGTTGCTTCTGGTACTAGTTTGGGATGGGTACTCATGCAAAGGGGTAGAGTCATTGCCTATGCTTCAAGGCAATTAAAGGACTACGATAAAAGTGTGCTAACTCATGATCTTGAGTGAACTGCCATTACCTTTAAACTGAAAATCTGGCGTCATTATCAGTATGGTACTAAGTGTCAGCTTTACACTGTTGTAAAAGTCTAAAGTACCTGTTTACTCAAACGGAGCTGAACATGAAACAGAGACGGTCCTTAGGAATTGATCAAGGACTATGACTGTGAGATCCTATACCATCCCGGCAAAGCGAATATGGTCGCGGATGCGTTAAGTAGAAAGTCATATCCTGATCAGTGTAACTATGCCTTGACTCTGTGGTGTTCTCTTTGGTGCATTTAGATGATAAAGAGTCTGCTCAGTCTGAATGAGGAAAACATTTGTTTTGAAAATCTAAAAGGACAACTTCAATTTTTTATTATGAATCATTTGAGATTTCAGTGTCTCAATGGATCCTATATTTGGATTCAAAAATATGGTTCTGTCTGCAACACCCTTCTAACTGAAGCCCGGAATTCCAAATTTCAGTTCATCCTGGCAATTTATTTATGTTTTTTTGTTAGACATTTTATTTCGATCATATGAAGTTGTTTTGTAATAATTATTATCTTAGTATTTAGTCTTGTTTTAATTTCCTTGTAATTTATTTCTTTGTAAAAGTCAAGGGGCTAATGTTGACAATGTTCCATAGATAATTTAAGGAGCCTAGAAATAGGCTCCTAGGGTTTCATTTTGAGATACACGGTTGAGACATATTGAATATACTGCAGCCGCCATTTGCTATTATTCTCTCAATATTCTTCTTGTTCTTTTATCATCGCACAATTATTGAGTTGACATTCTTCTTGTGAGTGATTAGGAATCATTAAAGGTGCTGATAATATACGGGATTACATATTTACAATTGGTATCAAAGCCAGGTTTTGGTGTTGATAATATACGAGAATACATATTTACAATTGGTATCAGAGCCCAAAAGGTGGATTTCAACTTCATTTTCATGGATTCTGCTGGGTTTTCCACTTGTTCTTCGTGTTCTTCATCATTCCATTCGGTTAGATCTTCTTTTCCCTCTGTTTTCTGTGTTTCTTGTATTATAATAGTCATATAATCACCACAATATCATCCTCTACTGATTTCGAGTTCATTCACTTCCCTATTTCGACAATATCATCCTCTACTGAATTCTGCTTAGTTCTGCCTTAGAAAACTGCTAAAACCTGCTGTAATTCGGACCTATTACTGTAGCAATTCGGACCCCTTAGGATCCTAATTCGGACCCATTACCATCCCAGTTCGGACCACACTTCGGTCCAATTCGGACCATTTTTATGTGAATCTCGGACCTCCATCTGCCTATTTCGGACCCCACTTAGGTACAATCCGAACTTCGGACCATCCGAAGTTCAGACCAGGCATTTCCATTTTCGCATTTTGGACTTATACTTAAATTTTTCAAATTTCAATTCGGACCATCCGAACTCGGCCCCTCCGAATTCGGTCCTCACCTGGACATTTTCCTAAGGACTGTCCACTGTTCACCCGAATT
Source organism: Centrapalus pauciflorus (assembly GCA_020465985.1). Taxonomy (NCBI): domain Eukaryota; kingdom Viridiplantae; phylum Streptophyta; class Magnoliopsida; order Asterales; family Asteraceae; genus Centrapalus; species Centrapalus pauciflorus. The sequence goes on from JAANYP010005092.1 coordinate 104,933, forward strand.
CTGGCCATCCAAATTCGGTTCCCTCAGTTCCATCCGAAGTCCTGCTGTCCTTCCGAATCTGGTTCCACCCAATTCGGTCCCTCAGACTTCCCCCCATCCGAACCAGTATTTCATCCGAAATCCAAGCAATCCGAATTAGGACTACATTCAAATTAGGTCCTCATCCGAATTCCTACTTCATCCGAATTATAGACCCATCCGAATTACTGTTCACCCGAACATTGCCCATCCGAATTACTGTTCACCCGAACCCAGTCCAACCGAAATACCCCTTCCATCCGAAATCAGTACTATTCGTCCTAAGTCCAGCCCATCCGTGTCAAGTTTCCACCTATAAGATCTTCACTTTTTACTCAGCACCCAATATCATGTCTCGCGAAGCTCTCGTACTCGGATCTGAGAACAGACCACCTGTTCTCTATCCAGATGAGTATGAACAATGGAAATCCCGGTTCCTTAAATTCGTTGGAATGCAACTGCTTGGGAATTTGATGCTTCAGTCCATCTCCGAAGGTCCCGTAATCTATTATCGCGAGATAGCAGCCCGACCTGAGGCTGACCCCCCTGTCTTAGCCTCTAAAGTTGAACGAGAACCGGCCAATGACGCCGAGAGAGACAGACAGCATGCCGATAAGAGGCCAAAATACTTAATCTATCAGGCCCTCCCCACTGATATTCTGGTTGGTGTAGACAGCAAAGTGTCTGCCAAAGAAATGTGGGACGAGTTGGAAGTCCAGATGCTGGGGGCAGATCTCAATGATCGTGCCAAGATTGAGGAGGCAAAGGCTAAGTTTACAGAATTCCGCGCAAAAGACGGGGAATCTCTGCAAGCCACGTTTACAAGGTTCTGTGCGGTCCTGAATGAGTTGAACAAACTGCACATAAAAACGGACAGGGATGACATCAACATCCAGTTCTTTGCCGCCTTAGCCCCCGAGTGGCAGCTTGCTTGTCGGGCCACGAAACGAGTCCTGAACATTCCTGAGGTATCAATCAACGTCGTCTTTAAGGAGCTCAGAAAGTATCAAGGGGATGTAGATCAACAAAAGCTTATGGCAAATCAATTGGCCTCTCTACTGCTATGAGCCAACACCGGATTGAAACCAAATGATTCACTCGCCTTGATCACCAACAAGAATATTCCGACACCTTCCTTTGCTCCAGGTTCATCATCATCGCAGTGCAGGTATGCTTCTCCTCCACGTGAGGTCTTTGATGAGGAAGAGGCTTCTATACAGGAACAGATAGCCTTGTGGACCAACCGTCTCCAACAACGACGGTTCTCCAGCAAGACTAACAATCAACTCCGTTATGACACCGGTCCGCGGAGGTACTCTGATGATAGAAGGGATGAACGACGCGATGATTATCGCAGGGACGATTACCGAAGGGATGATCGCGACGACAGGAGGTATGACGACAGGCGCGACTATCGAGAAGATCGCCGTTATGAAAGGCGAGACGATAGGCGCGATGTTCGAAGGGATGATAGGCGGGACGATCGACGGGATGATCGTAGGGATGACCGCCGAGATGAGCGGAGAGAGCCTGAAAGAAGGGATAGAAGAAGAGATGACAGTCGAGAACATCGCCGCCCCAATAAGAGGCCGGCGGAGAGAAGGGATGAATAGCCGAGAGCAGACGAGCCGAAGGCCGCAGATGAGCGTCTCTGCTACAAGTGTGGCAAACCGGCCCACTTTGCTCGGGAGTGCAAGAACAAGTTTGACAGAGACGTCACCTATTATGAGGGGAAGCTCGAGGCCGCCAAGAAAAGAACGGATGCATTAGCCCTCGTCGCCCAGGAAGACTACTGGGATGCTGAAGACACCGACGAGGATGAGGACAAGGGCAAGAACTGTTACATGGTTGATCGTATTGGGTTGGAGAAATGTGCTGTTTCCACTGCTGAAAATTCAGATCATGCTGCTGAGGGGGAGACATTGAAAAATCCACCAGCATGTCTGATGACCACAACCAACGATCCCGAATGCTCTACATCCGGTTCTGAGTCAAATGAGGTATATTCCTGTTACATTCCTGCACATGTAAATAATTTATTTGTAGATAATGAATGTACACTACACACACATATTCTTGATCTACAAGCTAGATTAAATGCTGAAACTGCAAAGTGTGTACAGGCTGAACATCAAGCTCAAACTCTAAAAGAATCATCTGAAATATATCATTCAAAGTGGTTAACGAATCATAATGTTATAAAACAGATGTTAATAGAAAAAGTAGATGTTCAGGATAGGAATATATATCTTGAATCTTGCATGGACACGCTATCAAAAGAAAAACTCTCTTTAAAAGAAGAAATTTCTGTACTTACAAAACAATTTGATGCGGTAAATATGGAAAATATAGACAGTTTAGAAAAATACAAAATGTTTGAAGAAGAAATGATAAGTTTGTACTCAAGAATAAAGACCCTTGACGATGCATTTTTAAAAAGGGGTCAAACAGAACAAACTATCCACTTAAATCAGCCCAAAGAAACTAGGTTTTACCATTCTAAACAAGGAATTGGTTTTAAAAACCCTAAATATTTGGAAAGCACAAAATGTTTTACCTTTATTTTATGACATGAATTATCTGGGAGCCGGTCTTAAATCTTTCTTTTTTGAGTCATCAAAAGAAGTTTTAAACCAACAAAATGAGAAATGTGTCGCTCGTAAAGATAAAGAAATTCCTTTTCAATATGAAGAATTTAACGAGAGTTATTCTTCTAGAGTACCCATTTAGAGGAAGACTTCTTGTGAACTTATTCAGAAGCTGAATTGAAAACAGAAACCGTAAAATCAACTCCTCAACTTTATATTCCTGCAAAAGTTCTTCAACAACAAATCACTGTTTTAGAAAAGGAATTGAAGTCGTCTCAAAAGAAAGCACTTGATCTTCAAGATGCTCTTCTTAAGAGCGAAGAAGAATTGGTAAATCAATCTTTTCAACAATCTGTGGAAGTTACTGTCTACAGAGAAAATTTTGAAATGGTTTCCATGTGTGTCATCAAATAAAGGTAAGGCCAAAGCTGAAACTTCTTCTGTCATTTACAAAGGTGAGTGTTCAAAACCTTTCAAAAATGAGGTTTCAAAAAAGACTCAGATCAAATGCAAGTCTTTTAAGAAACCCACTCACCAACAAAAAGAAAATTCTGTCAAGTCTAAATCTTCCATGCTTACTGACTCTAATCGTTTTGTTCCTACAGATCATATAAGAAGAGTCCCAAAAACCACCATGCTGGATTTTACGAGTTTTTTTGTGAAGAAGGCTTTAATGCCAAATGAATTTGTTACTAGAGATAGGATGTCTGTAATCTCTAAAGACAATTTATGTAACAATGTGTGTGACAATGCTTGTAATGATGTACCGAATTTTGTTGTTCTTTTAAAGTACTCTTTCAGTGATTTATTTAATCTATGTCCAACTTGATATAGACGACAGGTTCCTGAAATGAATGCTTTCGTGCCATATCCTGTTAAACGAATTCGGAAAAAGAAAACAAACAATGTTGCATCATCGGCCTCAAATAAAATTGAGATTTGTCCGTTGCCAAGGCCCAAAACCAAAGCAACGGTCAAAAAGGTCTCAAAAAGACAAAAACCAAAGGCAATTTCAGCGCCTAAGGTTCCAAAGCCCAATAAATCCAATCTTCAATGGATTCCAAAGGGTTATGCATCCGGACCACACACAAATGCTAAATGGGCTCCTAAAACTGTACACGTGCCATATAAATCTGGAAATCCTAACAAAAAGGGACCCATACTGAGGTCGGTACCCAAGGTTGTGTGATCTTTATGCAGATGGTTCTTGGTTACTTCTGATCAAGAACCGTTCTTCAAAGAAATCGCTTCTAGTTACCTTAGACTAGGACCCGTTCTTTTGCCTGTCGGTTGTGCTTAAACCGACACGTTTGACTTCTGTGCACACAGCCCAGGACCCGGTCTTAACTCATAATGTTTTCTGAATATCTCGGTTCAGAACACGGTTTGATTGTGAATTAAAAATGGATGTGTTTGAATGCATATAGTTTTTCATTATATGAATTTATGTGTTTTTCAGGCTAAGTCCATTTGGTATATGGATTCGGGTTGCTCCAAGCACATGACTGGAAGAAGAGAATTGTTGTCCAACGTTGTTGAACAGTATTGCGGAACTGTAAAATTCGGGAAAACCCATCAGGCTCACATCAAAGGTTACGGGGACTTAGTTCTAAATAATCTGGTCATCAAGGGCGTTGACTATGTTGAGGGGTTATCACATAATCTTTTTAGCATAGGACAGCTCTGCGACAAAGGACTAGAGGTAACTTTTAGATCTAAGAACTGCAGTGTTAAGAGTATGGATGGAAAAGAAATCCTAATAGGTTCTCGAAACTCTAACCTCTAAACCATTGACGTAGCTAAGCTAATAGTGAAGGATAACATTTGCCTACTATCAAAAGCCTCTTCAAAAGACTCTTGGTTGTGGCATCGAAGATTATCCCATTTGAACTTTGATAATATCAACAAGCTGGCTGCGAAACAATTGGTTAAAGGTCTTCCTGAATTGCGCTATGAAAAGGACCATCTGTGTGGAGCTTGTGAGAAAGGAAAAATGAAACGATCATCTCACAAACCAAAGCCCGAACCATCAACAAAAAGAGTATTGGAGTTACTTCACATGGATTTATGTGGACCAATGCGGACTCAAAGCACAAACGGGAAACGATATGTGTTGGTTATCGTAGATGACTATTCACGATATACCTGGTTCAGGTTCTTGCGTTCCAAGGACGAGACAGCTCAAGAAATCATAGATTTTATAAAGAGTGTCGAGACCCAACAGCAGCTGTCAGTACAATCAATCAGATCAGATAACGGCACGGAGTTCAAGAACTCGGTAGTTGAGGGCTTCCTTCGATCTAAAGGTATTCAGCATCAATACTCTGCTGCTCGAACACCTCAACAAAATGGGGTCATGGAAAGGCGTAATTGTACGCTTGTGGAAGCCGCTCGTACAATGCTCACATACTCGGAGCTACCTCCGTTCTTGTGGGCCGAAGCCGTGTCAACAACATGATATACACTAAATCGCTCCATTATCCATAAGCGCTTTAACAAAACTCCTTAACAACTCTTTTTGAATAAAGTACCATTTATCAAGTACTTACGTGTATTCGGTTGCTGGTGCTATGTGCTGAATGACAAAGACAACCTCGGAAAGTTTAACGAAAAGGCGGATCGCGCATTCAATACCCGAACCAGAACAGTCAATGAAAGTGTGCATGTCACATTTGATGAGTTGGCTGAACTGGCACCCGAAGTTGATCAATCAGGACCTCGCATTACTCAAATGCCTGGGGACTCTTCTAATAACCCCATTTCTTTTTCTTCTTCTGATTTGGTTAATTTGTTTGATCCTTTTTATGTTGAATTTTTCGGTCCTAATGTTAGTGTTTCTAATGTTGTCAATAATGTATGTAATCCTTCCACTTCAACTGCGCCACAAAGTTTCTCCGCTCCATCTTCATCAACATACCCTCATCCATCTACATCATCCACCGACACATCCGCAGTTGAATCTACTTCTATAATACCCTCACATATAATACCAACAATTCTTCCATCACCTGAACACTCGGGAATAGAACCGGAACCAGTGGTACCATCATTTGAAACCATTGACCATGAATCTTCATCCATTCCCACATTAACCACAGAGATTCCATCCTGAGCACCCCTTCCACACGAGATTAAATGGACCCGAAGTCACCCAACAGATCAAATCATTGGTGATGTTTCAACAGGAGTCCAAACTCGTAGGGCATCTGCTAATGAATGCCTCTTCGCATCATTCCTTAGTATGATAGAGCCCGCTCGTGTGGATGAAGCCCTGACAGATCCAGATTGGATAGTTGCAATGCAAGAGGAACTCAACCAATTTGAACATCTAAGAGTATGGCGGTTAGTTCCCAAACCAAAAGACCGTACAATAATCGGAACAAAGTGGATCTTTAAGAACAAACGAGATGAGAACGGCATTGTGATAAGGAATAAAGCAAGACTTGTTGCTAAAGGATACCGACAACAAGAAGGGATAGATTATGACGAGATCTTCGCTCCAGTTGCACGGATCGAAGCAATCAGAATCTTCTTGGCGTACGCGGCACACAAAGATTTCAAAGTGTACCAAATGGACGTCAAGACTGCCTTTCTAAACGGTGAACTTAACGAGGAGGTGTATGTTGAACAACCACAAGTTTTTGTTGATGCACATAAACCTACCATGTTTATGTGCTAGATAAAGCCCTCTATGGTTTAAAACAAGCACCTCGAGCATGGTATGATAGTCTTTCAAATTTCCTTATTTCTGCCGGTTTCTATAAAGGTGTGGTGGACACACCTCTGTTCACAAAAAGGGAAGGCCCACATATAATGCTAGTACAAATATATGTCGACGATATTATATTTGGATCTACTGATGTGACACCCTTGCCACAACAACCACCATTTACAAAACACCCAGGATTTAATCACCATCATACAAATACCTAATGATCTGATAACCTAGTTTAAGTGCGGAAGCATTAAAATACAAAAATATAGTAGTGCAACAGTGTCAAACACCCTACGGTGCTACAAGGTACCAAATCTAAGTCTACACACCCAATTAAATTATTACAACATCCAGAATATATTACAACATTGTCTCAAAACATAATTACCGATTAAGTAGTATCAAATCTTCCAAATCTTCACAAAAGACCTAACTAGAAGGCCCAGCTGCAGATTTTCCCTTTCCTGTAAAAATAAAGCAACTGAGAGGTAAGCGAATGCTTAGTGAATACACAGATTACGCATTTTATTAATTTTTATGAAGCCCCAAGGTTAACACCGATGACAAATATCGTATACCCTCTTCGTACACCAAGTACGGAACCAGAGCCGCAGCCCCTTCGAGCCTAAAGCTCGGCATTAAACATACCATCTTAGACAAACGTACGATCGGGGATGACATACTGCCTACAAGAACCTCGGAGGGATCAACTCCAGGTCATATAGCGCAGTAACATCAGAGTAATCGATGCGACCCACCGGTCCATCACTAGATGCACAACAATCGAACGGACATGCAACAAGTATGAATGTGCATCTAAATCTACGCAAGTTAGTATAATTCCAAACAATAAATGAAGCAACAGGTCTCAGCAGGCAAAGCTAACATAAAACAAATATAAACATGCGAAATCTAATGTACTCACAGTGGGTGCGTAATTAAACTTCAATTAATATTATTTCTCCTCGGGCTTTCAACCGGATCCACAAAGTACCCCACTGTGGGTTAAACAACACCAGAAGGGACCTGTTAAGTTTTTTGCAACAATACCCCGTGTCAATAACCGTTTAAATCCATAAAACCAAGTTTATAAGTTTTGCAATATTTTTCCCCCATTTCAGCATGTCCAAATTCGAACCACAACTAAGTTTGAACACAATTCAGGTTCACACCTTATCCTTTGAATAACTTTTGTTATTTTATGTGTTGTCTATGCGTTTCATTCAATATATTCGAGTTTAGAGAGTGGGTTTCAATTTTTAGGCATCAAATTCGAATTTCAGGGGCTAAATTCGAACTCCCCTTCGAATCTGAGGGTTAAACTCGAACCATTGGGGTTAAACTTGAATATCATTCGAATTTAGGGACTTAAATTCGAATTCCATGTGTTAAATTCGAATATATACTCGAATTTAGTACAAAAATCGACTTTGTTCTTGCATTTCGACTTTGTTCTTGGTATTCTCGAGTTTGTTCATCTTTACAACTTAAATCCTTCATTTCAAAGCCTAAAATCATGAATATGTCATGTATTATGCCTAGGTTCGATTCTATTACACATATTCTATCATATTCTTGCTAAAACTCAAGAAAAACTAACTCCATTCACGCAATAAATGATAAACTCGAATTTATGCCTTCAAAAACCAAAATAATAAAGCTTAAAAGGGTCGATTCTTACCTCAATCCGTATGAAATCAAGAATGCAACCGTAGATTGTTGTAGTACTCCTCGAGATCTTTCCGATGACGTATAAATCTCGATAATCGGCTGGTCGGTTTGAGAGTTAATCTAGAGAGAAGGTAGAGAGAGTTTTCTAGAGAGAGAAAGTAGAGAGAGAGTGTGCAAATGAAAAATGAATGGCTTTTTAGCCTTTTTATTCAACTTTCATCATTTTTTCACATTTCACCCCTCAACTTAACCGGTTCCATAAATTACTGATTTATTCTTAGTTTTATCATTACTAACTTTTATAATCTTAATACTCCATAATAATAATTCAGTGTTCTAAATATTCTTAAAATAACAACAAACTTTTAAATCTCCCAAATATTTAATCATTGCTCATATTTCATCTTAATTATAAATTATCCATCTAAATGAATCTTAAATTACAGTAATTGAATTCGAGGATGTTACAACATGGGCTCCACCACGCTCTAACTTCGTCCTTGAAGTTATTTAACTTCAAACAGCTGCGGATATTTCCTTAACATATCAGCTTTCGTCTCCCATGTATGATTGACTCCCTTATGATGCTTCCAACATACAAGCACCATTTTGATCTCTTTGCTTCTCAATTTCTTGACCTTAGTATCTAACACACACTCCGGCTCCTCAACATACCGGAGCCTTTCATCAACTTGTAGCTCGGTGTGGTCAGCCCAATCTTCATTCTCAGTAGTAAAGGATTTCCTAAGGTTCCCGACATGGAACACCGGGTGTATGCCCGACATTTCTTCAGGCAATTCTAACCGATAAGACTGATTTCCAACTTTTTCAACAATCCTGAATGGTCCGACGAATCTCGGAGCCAACTTTCCTCTCTTCACGAAACGAGTATCACCTCTAATAGGTGATACTTTCAGATACACCCAATCATTTACCTCAAAGTTGATCGGTTTGTGACTCCTATCGTAGTAACTTTTCTGACGATTCTGGGCCTTCTTCATGTTCTGCCTAATCAACTGTATCTTCTCGTTAGTTTCTTGAAGCAAGGCCGGCCCAACAATTGGTGTTTCACCCGTTTCTCTCCAACAAGTAGGAGTCCTACACCTCCTCCCATACAACGCCTCGAACGGCACTTTCTTTATCGTTGAGTGATAACTGTTATTATATCAAAACTCTATTAGTGGCAAATGATCGTCCCAATTGCCACCGAGATCTAACACACACGATCTCATCATGTCTTCCAAGGTAAGGATTGTTCGTTCACTTTGGCCATCGGTTTGCGGACGATAGGCCGTACTCATAGCGATCCTTGTTCCGAACCCTTCTTGCAAAGCCGACCAGAAGTTCGAAGTAAATCGGCTATCTCGATCCGATACTATGGACTTAGGCACCCCATGCCTAGAAACGATCTCGTCCATATAAATCTGAGCCAACTTCTCTAGCGAATAATTTTCTCTAATCGGTATAAAGTGAGCCGACTTAGTCAACCTATCCACTATTACCCAAACTGCATCGTGTTGACGCCTAGTCTTCGGCAGCTTTGTAACAAAATCCATCATAATATGTTCCCACTTCCATTCCGGAATGGGAAGTGGTTGCAGACTGCCGTATGGTTGCTGATGTTCGGCTTTCACCAGCCGACAAGTTCGACATCTTTCCACATACTGCCCTATGTCCTTTTTCAATCCCGGCCACCAGAAGTCTGCTTTCAGTTCATTGTACATCTTTGTACTTCCAAGATGTACAGAAAACCTAGACTGGAGTGCTTCTTCGATAATTACCTCCCTCATACCCCCAAACTTCGGCACCCATATCCTCCCGTATACACCTTTCAATCCCGACTCGCTCGTTTCCATATTTTTAATGTGTGCCCTTATATTCTCAGTACCAATATTTTCATCTTTCAAGGCTTCCCCCTGAGCAGCCTTAACATCATTTATAATAGTAGACATTAACATAGTAGACGTCATCATGTAGCAACAATCCTTAGCATAAGCTTTTCGGCTCAAGGCATCGGCTACTACATTATGTAACAACCCAGCTTTTGTCTGGCTATAATTACAGTATTTGAACCAATAATGTAATATAATTACAATATATGTTTTGTAATTTATTTAAGTATGAAATTATTTGATTAAATTATATTTATGTTATAAATTATTAAAGATAATTAAAAAAAAAAAAGATATGAGAAATACAAAAGTAAAAGTGGGTTAATTTCACAAATAGATAAAATGATATATATAAACCTCAAAATGAGATTTAATGATCATTTAAACACCTAGATTACTCTCTCTCTACTCTCTCTCTCTTGATTCGGTTACCTCAAGATTTCATCAAAAATCTCCATAATTTGTGTATTAATTGAAGATTTAATACAAGAAGGAGTTACAACAATCATCAAACATCATCAAATAGCAAGATTTAAAGGTAATTATTTCTTAAAATCTTGAAATTTAGGTGTTTGGTTCGGTTTTTATGAAAAACCGAAAATACAAGATTTATAACATGAATTTGTGGTTGCATGTTCAAGTTTTTAGTAAGTATTCATGTGTTTAGATTAAAAGAAGTTATAGAAACAAAATTTGTGGGTTGGATCATTCAAATAAAGAAGAAATCTGAAATTTTTGGTAAAAATGTGTTCTTGACAAAAATGATGAGTTTTTGGACAAATCTTGATCGAAATATGATGTTATTGATAGGGAAAATGCATAAAAACAACTCAAATATGATAATATATCAATATATTAAGTTGCATGTTAATATAAATGAGTTTAGTAAATTTTTGGCTAAAATCCGTATGAATATATGAAGAACATCAAGAACAAATTTCTGGGAAAAATATAAGTAAGGATCCGAATTCGGTCCTACCCCATTCGGATCCCTATTTCGGATCTTGACTTGATCTTAAATTCGGGTACAATCCTACTTCGGAAAAAATGTTTACTTCGGTTCCTATGTATTTTGGATGATCCTAATTCGGTTCCCATGTCCTAAATTCGGATGACTGTTTCGGACCCTACTTGGTCCGAATTCAATTGCCATTTGGGATGGCCAAGATCCGGATCACCCAACCCGGATGGTCCGAATCCGGAGGATCCGAAAGCAAATACTATATTTTGATATTTTAATTAAATAAATGATTATATACATATACATATTGATATATATATATATATATATATATATATATATATATATATATATATATATATATATATATATATATATATATATATATATATATATATATATATATATATATATATAGGGGACTTTTAAGAAATTATGAGACAAAGAATATTAATGAAAGAATGATTTGTGAATAAATAAGTTATCAGAATAAGATAAAATAAATATTTTAAAAATAAAAGTTGATGATAATGATATGATATTGACATGATTGACATGATTATTCTGGACAGGTTCAGTGAAATTCTGAACATAGAGACAAAGATTTAAAAGATTTAAAGCGGGTCAAAGACTTGAATTGACAGAACAGATTGACAAAGATAAAATCCTGAGATAACTCAGGTGGCAGATTTTACATCTGTTTGATAAAGACCCCGATTTGTGAGTTATAGATATTCAGATTTAACATGCTTGATTTCCGGTTGAAACATATTGTTGATGTTAGATTAAATTGACATTCATATTATCAGTTGGATTGTGACCTGTGCACACTATGGTTCGGTGTTGCCCAGTGGATCATGATACCTATTTGACTTATCACTTCATATGATATTGCATTCACAGTTCATTTCTGACATTGCTTTGAGATTTTTGCTATCATGATTTGATTATGTATGCTTCATCATTACATATACTTGACATATTGATTCAGCTTGATTAGCCCTGATTGGTCTATTGTTCTAGACCTGGCTATTTCACCAGTTCTATTGAACTTGGTAATGACCTCCGATGTTCCGCCACGTTGATTTACTGGTAGCTAGCCCAGTATGTGGCTGATCCCCATGATTTAAGCGTGAGCATGGCCTGAGCATCATCCGACTCTATGACTTCTATGTCTCAATAATGAGGGCTATAGCGGCAGCCAAGACATATCACGCTACATTGATGATCCGCTTGACATGCATGTTAATTTGAAAATCTATTTACTCACTAAGCTTTGCTTACAGTTGCTACATTATAATTTTTATAGGAAAAGATAAAGGAAAGTCACCTGCTGGACCTAGTACTTAGGTCATTCAAGATCCAAGTTTTGAAGCTTTCATAGACCACTAATCAACGAACCCTTCGGTACTGATTGGAAGATAACAATTGTGGTGGTTTTGGGTAGGCTTGATATGATTTTATAATGTAATGTATTAGATTTGATGGTACCCTTTATAAGTTTAATTTAAAAACTTAATTTGTATTAAACTTAAATCCTAATATGTTTGTGCATGTAATTTAATATTTCGCAACTAATTACTCTATCTTAGTTTGATTGATATCGTATTGCATGATGTGGGACCTAGACTCGTGAGAACTGCCCCGCAAGGGGTGGTCTTCACAGGATGGTATCAGAGCCCATAGTTTGAGTGAATCAAGTATTACGTGAGTATACTTGGTCTCAAACTGAAGCAATACATATGTATCAATCATTTAGGTGGTTTGAACTGAGATAGGATGTACAGACTGTTAGGATGGGAAAAAGGGTACATAGATCTAAGTCTATAAACTGATAGTTAATTGATTTTAATTTTCAGTAGAAGATGTCAGGATGAGGATCAGGTGATATCCCCAGCAACATGACCCCACAACAAATGTTTGAAATGATGCAACAACTTTTAGCCCAACATTCCGAACAACAAAATAAGACTATGCAAGAACAGTTTCAGGCCAGAGATGAGGCCGAAGCTAAAAGACGAGAAGATAAAAAGAATAAGCGAAAAGAAAAGCAAGTCCAGACTAATGAATCTGATTCTGATAACACAAATCCTGAAACCCAAATTGCTCAGCCAAAAGGCTGTAAGTTTAAAGATTTCAAAGCTAGCGGTGCTTTGAATTTTGAAGGAACAGTTAATCCAATTCAAGCGATGGATTGGATTAGCCACACTGAAGAAATCTTCAGGATTTGTAATTGTTTAGACTCCAAGAAAGTAAGTTATGCATCCGCTTTGTTCGTTGGTGCTGCTCGTGCTTGGTGGAAGACCCAAAGAAGTATCTATGGCGAAGAAATTATTCAAACTCTAGAGTGGAACCAATTCCTAGATATGTTTAACGCAAAGTACTATCCAGTCGACCAGCGAGACAAGATGGAAGTACAACTGATGCAGCTGACTCAAGGAACAAAGACTGTGGATGAATACGAGCATGAATTCTCACCATTATGCGGCTACTCTTCGTATCAGGTAGCTACCGAAGAGAGAAAGATGAATAGATTTCGCGTAGGACTCAACCTAGATATCGACATCCGATGAGCGCGATCAAATACAAAAGTTACTTGGAAATGGTAGAAGCAGCAAGACAGATCGAGCGTGGGTATTTAGAATATGGTGATCAGCTTTACGCTCCAACGACTAACCCGACGAATCCATCTCCTCCGAAGAAACAAAGATTTGGCAGATTCTTCAAGACAAATAAATCACAACCTCAGCAACCCCAGCAGTATAGTTTGCATTCATAAGCCCAAGCGTATTCACTAACGAACGAGCCGCGATTTTGCAAGAGATGCAGAAAGTCACATATGGGATTGTGCAACCCAGAGGATGTTACTTGTTTTGCATGCAATATGATTGGTCACAGCAGTGTAGAATGCCCACAGCAGGGACGTGGATGTGGAAAATGCAGGAAAAGAGGACATTTTATGTATCAGTGTCGAAACGGGCAACGATTTCAATCACAATCATCGGCTGGAGGGTCTACAGTGAAAAGTTCTGCTGCAACTCCGACAGCAAGGACACGTGCGTTTCAGATAACGGCCGAAGAAGCAAAGGAAACCCGTGATGTAGTTGCGGGTATGTTTTTACTTAACTCCATTCCTGCCCGAGTATTATTTGATTCCGGCGCGAATCGTTCCTTCATATCGACTTCTTTTGCATCATGATTATCTAAAGCCCCGTCAAAGCTTCCTGTTGTAATTGATATCGAGACAGCCAGTAACAACTATGTTATGCCTGATTCTGTCTACCGAAACTGCACCTTGCTCGTAAATAATATTGTATTCAACCTCGATCTTATACTGATTCCGCTAAAAGAGTTTGATGTTATCATTGGCATGGACTGGCTAACGAACAACGAAGCAACGATCGTATGCAACCGTTGGATCATCAGAATCAAGTCCTCAGACGGCCGAGTATTGGAGATCAAAGGAGAGAAAAGAAAAGGTGCTCACTGCTTCATTTCTGTAGAGAAAGCTCACAAATGTTTGTCTAAAGGTCACGAATCTTATCTGTGCTACGTCTCTTCTGAATCTAACTCTGAAAATAAAACCCTAGCTGACATTCCTATCGTCTGTGAGTTTCGAGACGTCTTTCCCGATGATATTTCTGGAGTACCACCAGAACGTCAAGTCGAATTCGGCATTGACTTAGTTCCTGGTGCGGCTCCCATTGCAAAAGCTCCTTACAGACTTGCACCTGCAGAAATGCAAGAAATGTCAAAGAAGTTGCAAGAGCTGTTAGAAAAAGGATTTATCCGACCGAGTTCATCTCCGTGGGGTGCACCTGTCTTATTCGTTAAGAAGAAAGACGGAACTTTTCGAATGTGCATCGACTACCGCGAGTTGAACAAAGTCACAATAAAGAATAAGTATCCTCTGCCCAGAACTGATGATCTATTTGATCAGCTACAAGGAGCCAGCTACTTCTCAAAAATCGATCTTCGTTCTGGGTATCATCAATTAAAAGTCAGAGATGAGGATATTCCGAAGACAGCCTTCCGAACAAGATACGGTCATTACAAATTTATCGTAATTCCGTTTGGTTTAACGAATGCACCAGCGGCGTTCATGGATCTCATGAATCGTGTGTGCAGATCGATGCTGGATAAGTCAGTTATCGTATTCATAGACGATATTCTGATTTACTACAAAACGGAGGCTGATCATGCTATTCATTTGCGGCAATTGCTAGAGTTACTGAGAAAAGAAAGACTCTATGCAAAATTTTCTAAGTGCGAATTCTGGCTCAGACAGATTCAGTTCCTGGGCCATGTTGTTTCTGGCGAAGGGATTTCCGTCGATCCTTCTAAAGTCGAGGCCGTTCAAAAATAGCAAACGCCTCGCAATGCCTCTGAAATCAGAAGTTTCCTTGGATTGGCCGGTTACTATCGGCGATTCATTAAGGACTTCTCGAAGATTGCTGTGCCACTCACAATGCTAACACGAAAGAATACTCCTTTCGTTTGGACCAATAAACAGCAAGAGGCATTTGACATTCTAAAACAGAAGCTTATTCAAGCGCCGATCCTAGCCTTACCAGAAGGCAATGATGATTTTATCGTTTACAGCGACGCATCTGGTACTGGCTTAGGATGTGTTCTCATGCAAAGGGGAAAAGTAATTGCCTACGCTTCAAGGCAATTAAAAGATTACGAGAAAAGTGCACCAACTAATGATCTTGAGTTGGCTGCCGTTAGCTTTGCTTTGAAAATCTGGCGTCACTATCTTTATGGGACTCGGTGTCAGCTTTACACCGATCACAAAAGTCTCAAACATCTTTTTACTCAAAAGGATCTAAACATGAAACAGCGTCGGTCTTTGGAGCTCATCAAGGACTATGATTGCGAGATCCTATATCATCTCGGCAAAGCTAATGTTGTCGCGGATGCTTTGAGTAGAAAAGTTTATCCAGAAAAGTGCTGCTATGCCCTAACTCCGGTTATATTCTCTTATAATCTTATTGAAGACATCAGAGTTGCTCAAGCTGAAGCATTGAAAGAAGAGAATCTCTGTTCTGAAAATCTTAAAGGGCAGCTACAATTTCTAACTCTGAATCATTTGGGACTTCATTGTCTCAAGGGAAACCGAATCTGGATCCCTAAGTATGGTTCAATTCGTAGCACTCTTCTATCTGAAGCTCAAGTCCAAATTATATGTTCATCCTGGCAGCTCAAAGATGTATTTTAATCTAAAAGCTAATTACTGGTGGCCAGGAATGAAGAAAGACATCGGTCAATATGTTGAAGCTGCAGAATCTGTCAGATGGTTAAAGCAGAACATCAGAAACCCTTCGGGGATATGCAACCACTGCCAATTCCTGAGTGGAAGTGGGAGCATATAACCATGGACTTCATTACGAAGTTGCCTAAGACCAAAAGACAGCACGACTCCATCTGGGTAGTCGTGGATCGGTTAACGAAGTCAGCACATTTCATACCGATGAAAGAGACATACTCCCTTGATAGATTGGCACAGTTGTATATCACAGAAATTATTTCTCGTCACGGTGTGTCAAAATCTATCGTCTCTGATCGTGATAGTCGTTTCACATCTAGATACTGGCAAGCTCTACAAGACGGGATGGGTACTCGAATCTCTATGAGTACTGCTTATCATCCTAATGCAGATGGCCAGAGTGAGCGTACTATCCATACTCTTGAAGATATGCTTCGTGCCTGCGTTCTTGATCTGGGTGGTAACTGGGATGACCACTTGCCTCTGATCGAATTCTCATACAATAACAGTTATCATTCAACGATCAAGATGGCTCCTTTTGAAGCTTTGTATGGAAGAAAGTGCAGAACTCCCACCTGTTGGCGCGAAACAGGTGAATCGCCTATAGCAGGACCTGCCCTTCTACAGTTGACTCATGAAAAGATTCAGTTTGTTAGAAGAAACATAATTGAAGCTCAAAGCAGGCAGAAGTCATATTATGACAACGACACAGATCTATCATCTTTGCAGTTTACGATTGGGTGATGCTGAAAGTATCTCCAATGAAGAATGTGGTAAGATTTATAAAGAGAAAAAAGCTAGCTCCAAGATTCATCGGTCCGTTCAAGATTGTAGAAAAGGTAGGAAATCAGTCTTATCGTCTTGAACTGCCAGCGGACTTATCTGGAATACATCCTGTATTCCATGTTAGTCACTTGAGAAAGAGCTTAGCCGATGAAAGAGAAGTTCAAATACCACATGTTAACTTGCAAGTTGATGAAAAACTTCCAGTGATTGAAGAGCCAGAACGTATTCTGGACTCGAAGACTAAGAAGCCTAGGAATAAAGATATACAGATGGTGCTCGTCTAGTGGAAACACCACAAAGGTTCGCATCAGTCTTGGGAATCGAGAGATGTTATGAAAGCTACATATCCAAGTCTGTTCGAACATAGCTAACTTCGGGGACGAAGTTTGTGCGTGGTGGAGGCCATTCTGTAACAACCCAGCTTTTGTCTAGCTATAATTTCAGTATTTGAACCAATAATGTAATATAATTACAATATATGTTTTGTAATTTATTTAAGTATGAAATTATTTGATTAAATTATATTTATGTTATAAATTATTAAACATAATTAAAATAAAAGAGATGTGAATTACAAAAGTAAAAGTGGGTTAATTTCACAAATAGATAAAATGATATATATAAACCTCAAAATGAGATTTAATGATCATTTAAACACCTAGATTACTCTCTCTCTACTCTCTCACTCTCTCTCTCTCTTCATTCGGTTACCTCAAGATTTCATAAAAAATCTCCATAATTTGTGTATTAATTGAAGATTTAATACAAGAAGGAGTTAAAACAATTATCAAACATCATCAAATAGCAAGATTTAAAGGTAATTATTTCTTAAAATCTTGAAATTTAGGTGTTTGGTTCGGTTTTTATGAAAAACCGAAAATACAAGAATTATAACATGAATTTGTGGTTGCATGTTCAAGTTTTTAGTAAGTAATCATGTGTTTAGATTAAAAGAAGTTATAGAAACAAAATTTGTGGGTTGGATCATTCAAATAAAGAAGAAATCTGAAATTTTTGGTAAAAATGTGTTCTTGACAAAAATGATGAGTTTTTGGACAAATCTTGATCGAAATATGATGTTATTGATAGGGAAAATGCATAACAACAACCCAAATATGATAATATATCAATATATTAAGTTGCATGTTAATATAAATGAGTTTAGTAAATTTTTGGCAAAAATCCGTATGAATATATGAAGAACATCAAGAACAAATTTCTGGGAAAAATATAAGTAAGGATCCAAATTCGGTCCTACCCAATTCGGATCCCTATTTCGGATCTTGACTTGATCTTAAATTCGGGTACAATCCTATTTCGGATAAAATGTTTACTTCGGTTCCTATGTATTTCGGATGATCCTAATTGGGTTCCCATGTCCTAAATTCGGATGACTGTTTCGGACCCTACTTGGTCCGAATTCAATTGCCATTTCGGATGGCCAAGATCCGGATCACCCAACCCGGATGGTCCGAATCCGGAGGATCCGAAAGCAAATACTATATTTTGATATTTTAATTAAATAAATGATTACATACATATACATATTGTTATATATATATATATATATATATATATATATATATATATATATATATATATATATATATATATATATATATATATATATATATATATATATATATATATATATATATATATATATATATATATATATAGAGGACTTTTGAGAAATTATGAGACAAAGAATATTAATGAAAGAATGATTTGTGAATAAATAAGTTATCAGAATCAGATAAAATAAATATTTTAAAAATAAAAGTTGATGATAATGATATGATATTGACATGATTGACATGATAATTCTGGACACATTCAGTGAAATTCGGAACATAGAGACAAAGATTTAAAAGATTTAAAGCGGGTCAAAGACTTGAACTGACAGAAAAGATTGACAAAGATAAAATCCTGAGATAACTCAGGTGGCAGATTTTACATCTGTTTGATAAAGACCCCGATCTGTGAGTTATAGATATTCAGATTTAACATGCTTGATTTCCAGTTGAAATATATTGTTGATGTTAGATTAAATTGACATTCATATTATCAGCTGGATTGTGACCTGTGCACACTATGGTTCGGTGTTGCCCAGTGGATCATGATAGCTATTTGACTTATCACTTCATATGATATTGCATTCACAGTTCATTTCTGACATTGCTTTGAGATTTTTGCTATCATGACTTGATTATGTATGCTTCATCATTACATATACTTGACATATTGATTCAGCTTGATTAGCCCAGATTGGTCTATTGTTCTAGACCTGGCTATTTCACCAGTTCTATTGAACTTGGTAATGACCTCCGATGTTTCGCCACGTTGATTTACTGGTAGCTAGCCCAGTATGTGGCTGATCCCCATGATTTAAGCGTGAGCGTGGCCTGAGCATCATCCGACTCTATGACTTCTATGTCTCAATCATGAGGGCTGTAGCGGCGGCCAAGACATATCACGCTAGATTGATGATCCGCTTGACATGCATGTTAATTTGAAAATCTATTTACTCACTAAGCTTTGCATACAGTTGCTACATTATAATTTTTACAGGAAAAGATAAAGGAAAGTCACCTGCTGGACCTAGTACTTAGGTCATTCAAGTTCCATGTTTTGAAGCTTTCATAGACCACTACTCAACGAACCCTTCGGTACTGATTGGAAGATGACAATTGTGGTGGTTTTGGGTAGACTTGATATGATTTTATAATGTAATGCAATAGATTAGATGGTACCCTTTATAAGTTTAATTTAAAAACTTAATCTGTATTAAACTTAAATCCTAATATGTTTGTGCATGTAATTTAATGTTCCGCAATTAATTACTCTATCTTAGTTTGATTGATATCGTATTGCATTATGTGGGACCTAGACTCGTGAGAACTGCCCCGCAAGGGGTGGTCTTCACACATTAGCCTTTCCGGGATGATAAAGGATCTCACAGTCATAATCCTTTATTAATTCCATCGATCGTCTCTGTCTCATATTGAGTTCTTTCTGGCTAAAAATGTACTTCAAACTCTTATGGTCCGCGTAGAGTTGACACTTAGTACCGTACAGATAGTGTCTCCATAACTTCAATGCAAATGTCACCGCTGTCAACTCAAGATCATGAGTTGAATAATTCTTCTCATGCTGCTACAACTGTCTTGAAGCATAAGCAATTACTTTCCCGTGCTGCATCAGTACAACACCTAACCCCAACCTCGAAGCATCTGTGTAAACCACAAAATCCTCATTGCCCTCCGGTAGAGCAAGTATCGGTGCTTCGCTTAACGTTATCTTCAAAATTTCAAATGCCTCCTGCTGCACAGTTTCCCATACAAAAGGTGCATTCTTCTTGGTTAATGCAGTCAGAGGAACTGCAATCTTAGAAAAGTCCTTTATGAATCTCCTATAGTAACCCGCCAACCCCAGAAAACTTCTAACTTCAGTAGCTGATCTCGGCGGTTCCCAGTTCTTTATCGCTTCTACCTTAGCCGGATCTACTGAAATCCCAGCCCCCGAAATCACATGTCCTAGAAACTGTATCTGTTGCAGCCAAAACTCACAATTCGAAAATTTGGCGTACAACTTCTCTTTCCTCAACAACTCTAACAGCTCCCTTAGATGTTCAGCATGCTCAGCCTCAGACTTAGAGTACACCAGAATGTCATCAATAAACACTATTACCGACTTGTCTAACATCGGTCTGCACACTCTATTCATAAGATCCATAAAGACAGCCGGGGCATTGGTTAACCCAAAAGGCATAACCAAGAACTCATAATGCCCATAACGCGTCCTAAATGCTGTTTTAGGCACATCCTCTTCTCGTACCTTCGACTGATGGTACCCCGACCTCAAATCAATCTTAGAAAACACGCTTGCCCCATGTAATTGATCAAACAAGTCATCTATCCGTGGCAGCGGATACTTGTTCTTAATGGTCAACTTATTCAGCTCACGGTAATCAATGCACATTCGCATTGTGCCATCTTTCTTCTTCACAAACAATACCGGAGCTCCCCACGGTGATGAACTCGGTCGAATGAAGCCCTTATCCAACAACTCTTGAAGCTGTGTCATCATTTCTTTCATCTCGGTTGGGGCAAGACGATAAGGAGAATGAGTTACCGGTGCAGCTCCAGGGATCAAGTCAATTTTAAATTCCACTTGTCTCTCAGGCGGCACGCCAGACAAGTCTTCCGGAAACACATCCGGGAATTGTGAAACAACAGGCACATCGGCCAAAGTTCTCTTCTCAGCCTTAGCATCAATCGCATAAGCTAAGTAAGCGTCACACCCCTTTGCAACAAGCTTTCGGGCTTTTGCAATAGTCAGCAAACACAAACCTCTCCTATCCCCGTAAATACAAATCTCTCGCCCCTCCGGAGTAGTTATCTTTATCATTCGATTCTTACACACTCTATGAGCTTCATTCTCAATCAACCAGTCCATCCCGACTATCACGTCAAACTCGCTGAACTCAATAGGAATCAGGTCCAAATTGAAGACTACATCTTCAATTACTAATGTGCAATTATGGTATACGTGATCTACTTTGACTAGAGTGTTGCTAGCAGGTTCAATATCAAGTATAGCAAACAACTTAGACAGTGGCATAGCAAGTCGTTGTGCAAAAACAGTAGACACGAAAGAGCGGTTGGCACCAGAATCAAAAAGAACTCGTGCAGGCAAGGAATTTACAATAAACGTACCCGTGACCACCTCCGGGTTTTCCCTAGCTTCCCCTGCCGTAATCTGAAAAGCACGAGCCGGTGCCCTATGTGGCTGGTTCCGGCGGTTGACTGAACCACTACTAGATCCTCCGGATGATCGGGTTGATGATGGAGCAGCAGCTGCTGAAGCATTCTTCCTATAGTTCCTACTGTAGTGTCCCCACACCCCACACTTATAGCAAGCATCTCCTTTCCTTGGGTACTCACTCTGAAAATGGCCCAGCTCCCCACAGCAAAAGCAAGCAGGTCCATTAGTGCACTTGCCAAAGTGCTCCAGATGACACTTATTGCAATATTGCGGCTCGGTGTTGATGGAATATGCACGAGCACGACCACGATCAGATGAACCAGACTGTCGGCGATAAGACTGCTGAGGCGAATACGGTGAAGTCCGAGAAGATCCGGAGTATCCTCCCTCACGCTGGCGCTTAGGCGGTGACGGCTGTGTTGGGTTGGTGGAAGCAGCAGCAGACCCAATAGAATAACCCGACATGATCAGAATTTGTTCTACATTTCTGGCAGCTTCAAGTAAACCAGCAAATGTAGGATTATGAACGTTGCTCATGACCCTCCTAATCTCAATATCCAGACCAGCCTCGAACCTAGTCACCTTCCTTTCTTCAGTATCAACTTGATGAGGCGCAAACAGACTCAGCCTCGTGAACTCCACTGCATACTGGGACACAGTCTTAGTCCCCTGCATCAAAGCCATAAACTTTTCCTCCAGTCTTCAGCGCTCATCAACTGGACAGTATTGCTGAGTAAATAACTCTGTAACTCAGCCCAAGTCATTACAGATCCTTCTCCAATGTCAAAGGATTCACCATAGCGTTCCACCACATAATCGCATCATTGGTGAACATAGCGGTAACATACCGAACCATGTCCTTCTCAGCAGAGTCGCTGATTCGGAATGTTCGTTCGGTTGCAGTTATCCATTCAAGTGCGGCAACAGCGTCTCCCAATCCATTAAATTCCATAGCCCCGTTTCACTTGAAGTCCTTAAACTGACAACCTTTGGGCTTGTTAGATGACCCAGTATTGTCATCTTGTTCCTCATTGTTGCCCCCTTCCTTTTCCTTGTTCTTTCTCTTATCCTATCTTCTCTTAGCTTCGGCCTCATCTCGAGCCCGAAACTGGTCCTGAATCATCTTGTTCTGCTCAGCCATCATGGCTAGCATCATCTCTCTGGTTTCTTCAGGTGTCATTCCTCCTCCAGACATGTTCTGAAATAATAAACATATAACTTGTTTAGTAACATGTCATTAATTTAAAGACACCACTCATTTGTCCCGTATGATAGTCAATCTCTTATAATTACTAGATTGTAACCTATCTTAGTTCAGATCATTACTTAAACCACTACATATCATTACCTAATGTTTGAGATCAAGACCTCACGGACACTTGAATCTCAAACTACTGCTCTGATACCATACCATGTGACACCCTTGCCACAACAACCACCATTTACAAAACACCCAGGATTTAATCACCATCATACAAATACATAATGATCTGATAACCTAGTTTAAGTGCGGAATCATTGAAATACATAAATATAGTAGTGCAACAATGTCAAACACCCTACGGTGCTACAAGGTACCAAATCTAAGTCTACACACCCAATTAAATTATTACAACATCCAAAATATATTACAACATTGTCTCAAAACATAATTACCGATTAAGTAGTATCAAATCTTCCAAATCTTCACAAAAGACCTAACTAGAAGGCCCAACTGCAGATTTTCCCTTTCCTGTAAAAATAAAGCAACTGAGAGGTAAGCGAATGCTTAGTGAATACACAGACTACGCATTTTATAAATTTTTATGAAACCCCAAGGGTAACACCGATGACAAACATCGTATACCCTCTTCGTACACCAAGTACGGAACCAGAGCCGCAGCCCCTTCGAGCCCAAAACTCGGCATTAAACATACCATCTGAGACAAACGTACGATCGGGGATGATATACTGCCTACCAGAGCCTCGGAGGGATCAACTCCAGGTCATATAGCGCAGTAACATCAGAGTAATCGATGCGACCCACCGGTCCATCACTTGATGCACAACAATCGAACGGACATGCAACAAGTATGAATGTGCATCTAAATCTACGCAAGTTTGTAGAATTCCAAACAATAAATGAAGCAACAGGTCTCTGCAGGCAAAGCTAACATAAAACAGATATAAACATGCGAAATCTAATGTACTCACAGTGGGTGCGTAATTAAACTTCAATTAATATTATTTCTCCTCGGGCTTTCAACCGGATCCACAAAGTACCCCACTGTGGGTTAAACAACACCACAAGGGACCTGTTAAGTTAGTTGCAACAATACCCCGTGTCAATAACCATTTAAATCCATAAAACCAAGTTTATAAGTTTTGCAATATTTTTCCCCCATTTCAGATCCATGTCCAAATTCGAACCACAACTAAGTTTGAACCCAATTCAGGTTCACACCTTATCCTTTGAATAAATTTTGTTATTTTATGTGTTGTCTATGTGTTTCATTCAATATATTCGAGTTTAGAGAGTGGGTTTCAATTTTTAGGCATCAAATTCGAATTTAAGGGGCTAAATTCGAACTCCCCTTCGAATCTGAGGGTTAAACTCGAACCATTGGGGTTAAATTCGAATATCATTCGAATTTAGGGACTTAAATTCGAATTCCATGTGTTAAATTCGAATATATACTCGAATTTAGTACAAAAATCGACTTTGTTCTTGGTATTCTCGAGTTTGTTCATCTTTACAACTTAAATCCTTCATTTCAAAGCCTAAAATCATGAATATGTCATGTATTATGCCTAGGTTCGATTCTATTACACATATTCTATCATATTTTTGCTAAAACTCAAGCAAAACTAACTCCATTCATGCAATAAATGATAAACTCGAATTTATGCCTTCAAAAACCGAAATAATAAAGCTTAAAAGGGTCGATTCTTACCTCAATCAGTACGAAATCAAGAATGCAACCGTAGTTTGTTGTAGTACTCCTCGAGATCTTTCCGATGACGTATAAATCTCGATGATCGGCCGGTCGGTTTGAGAGTTAATCTAGAGAGAAGGTAGAGAGAGTTTTCTAGAGAGAGAAAGTAGAGAGAGAGAGTGCAAATGAAAAATGAATGGCTTTTTAGCCTTTTTATTCAACTTTCATCATCTTTGCACATTTCACCCCTCAACTTAACCGGTTCCATAAATTACTGATTTATTCTTAGTTTTATCATTACTAACTTTTATAATCTTAATACTCCATAATAATAATTCAGTGTTCTAAATATTCTTAAAATAACAACAAACTTTTAAATCTCCCAAATATTTTATCATTGCTCATATTTCATCTTAATGATAAATTATCCATCTAAATGAATCTTAAATTACAGTAATTGAATTCGAGGATGTTACAACTCACAGTAATTTTTGTAAGGATTTTTCAGCCCTAATGGAGTCCAGGTTCGAGATGAGTATGATGGGGGAAATGAACTTTTTCCTCAGATTACAAGTCAAACAACTTGAGGATTGGATTTTTGTGAACCAGCCGAAATATACTCTTGACATTCTTAAAAAGTATAAGTTAGACTCTTGCACGAGTATCGCAACTCCCATGGCCACCAACTGTAAGTTAGACACCGATCCTTCTAGGAAAAGTGTTGATAATACAACTTTGTTGGGAAATAGTTTAAGTAGGTTCAAGCTGTTAGTTAGACTTCTCAAACTGTTAGTAGAGTTTATATGTAAATCCAAAGTTCATGCTGCTAGTTGAAGAAACTCGAGCTGCCAGTGTAAAAGTTCAAGCTGCCAGAGCAAATCAACTCGAGCTGCTCTGTTCATGTTGTCAAGTGATTCAAGCTGCTCAACAGTTTCATAAACAGAAAGTGCTGATTTTCAGGAAAAGATATATACACGAAGATTCCAGCATATCTACTATCAGAGAAGTCATAGTTCTTCAAGGAAACATATCAAGAAGCAATATAAATACATAGAATAGGTCTTTCTATTGTATAGGAGTTTTCTGCATATTTGAGTCTGTAATTGCTTTTTGTTTAAGTTTTCATAAGCCTCTAAGGTTGTAAAAACCCTAAGAACAGTCTGTGTTCTTCGTCTAATCAAACAGATTAGAGGTGATTGTAACCATTGAGATCAGCAACACAAACAGTCTTGATTATTTATTGTGTTTATCTGCTATTTATTCTGAAAGCTTTTGTTAAAATAATTAAGTGTTATTCCGCAAACTTCTTAATTAAACTTTGATTCAAAGCAAGATTATTGATTTTATACTCTGATATATTAAAATCAGTTAGTCTTAGTTAATTAGTTTTAGATCCTGACAAGTGGTATCAGAGCCACAGGTCGTTCTTTGTTTTTCAAAGTCGAAAACTTTCTTTTAAATTTTTAATCTTTTGCAATGGAATTTGAAAATAGCAGCAGTGGATCTGGGCAAGGACTCAAAGTGCCTATGCTCAAGCCCACTGAGTTTGAGATGTGGAAACTCAGGATTCAACAGCATATCCAATTTATTGACTATGCCATATGGGAAGCTGTTGAATTTCCTCCTGTAGTTGATCCAGAACTTGATGATGAGGGAAAACCAGTCAAAACCCCTCCAAAAACTGAACTTGAAAGGAAGGCTAGAATGAATGAAGTGAAAGCTCTTACACTTTTACAAATAGGCATTCCTAATGCTTATCAACATCAGTTCAAAAAGTTTTATACTGCTCATTCTCTTTGGAATGCTCTAGAGAAAAGATTTGCTGGTAATGCCAGTACCAAGAGAAATCAAAAGGATCTTTTGAAACTGCAGTATGAGAACTTTTCTGGTGGCAAGAATGAAAACCTTACTCAAATCATTGACAGGTTCAACAAACTGATAAGTGAATTAGAAAGTGCAAAAGTCAGCCTGGATCAAGATGAAGTCAACAGAAAGTTTCTCAGATCTCTTGGAGAAGAATGGACAGTTTATGCTGCCCAATGGAGAACAAAAGACACTCTCGATGAAATAGAATTGGATGATCTGTACAACAGTCTGAGAGTGTTTGAGACTGAGATTGATACTAAAAAGAAATCTTTTTCTTATAATCACAATACTGCTCTTCTGTCTTCTGAAAAATCTAATAACAGTGATTCCTTTTCAGGTGGTGATAGCAATTCTTCTGAAGCTCACTATGAAGCGTTTGTTGCCAATGATGGATTGTTTGCTCTAAATACTAAAGATTTAGAGCAAATTCATCCAGATGATCTTGAAGAGATGGATTTCAAGAACTGGAAGGACCAACTTTCAATCTAAAACAGAAGGCAAACCAGTCTTTGATAAGACCAAAGTTGAGTGCTACACGTGTCATAAGCTTGGTCACTTTGCCAGGTAATGTAGATCTCAAGGACCACAGTCATCAAGGACTCCACAGCCCAATCAGACATCATCATCAACAGCACTTGTCTCCCAAGAAGACAATGTGTTTGATTGGAGTGATCAGACAGAGGAAGAGTTTCAAAATCAAGCTCTGATGGCAGAAACATCAACTGTCTCTTCCACTGAACTACCTGCTGAGGTAAATTCTAAGCTCTTCTCTCAATCATGCAAGAATATGGTTAAAAAATACAGAGATCATAATGAGAGCATGTGCAAAACTCTAGCTAAGATGGAAGAAAGGAGATATGAATACATGCAAGCCATAGAAGATCTTGAAAAACAGATCAATGACTATAAGGATAATGAGATTCAAATGGGACATGATAGAACATATCATGAGTGGGAGAAAAAGGAACTAAATAAGAAAATAGAATCCCTGAATAAAAAGGTAGAAGAGACTGAACAGAAGGTGTTAGAGGCTAATAAGAAACTAGAATCTGTTAACATAGATCTAGGTAACTTCAAGTTGGAAAATCAAAAGCTGGAACACCTAATGGAAGTCCAATTTAAAGATAGGGTAAAATCTCAGGTTAATCCCAAAGAAGGCATAGGATACAGGGCTACTCCACCTCCATACAACAATAAGTACATTCATCCAATGAGTGAAGTTGCTGATAGACTTGTCAATGAACCACTAGATGAGTCTATGACTACTGTAGATCCTATTCTTGATACAAGCCCTGAATCTAAAGAAGATCAGGTTCAAAACACAGAGTGTGAGTGCACAACAGCTAAGAAGGCACATAAAACAATGAGCTCACCCATAGAGATCCAAGCCCCCAATAAGAAAGGAAAAGAGAAGATGAGTGTATGCAATGCTGCTCCACAAGTTTCTGTACATTCTAACTGTAACACTGCATCTTCTTCAAAGAATAATAAAAGGGGTAAAAATGTTCCAGTCTGCACATGCCAAAAGCATGGTGTGCAAAAGTTTCCCAAACAACAGCAGGTAAGGGGAAATCAGAGGAACAAGAACCAGAAATCGTCAAATAAATCTGGATCTCCAATTCAAACAGTCAAAAGGTGTTTTCACTGTGGAAGGAAGAATCACTTGGCCAAGGATTGTTTTTATAAACCAACTGTTGCAAAACAGACTGTAATTCATAAAAAGTCAAGTCCTATTCATGGAAAAACTTCAAAGGTGAAACCTTCCACATCAGTTCCAAAGAAAACAGTTGATCACAGGCTTTCAAAAGTTAATAAAAAACAGTTTTGGCAAAGCCTAAATTAAGTTTTAAACAAATATGGTGTGTCAAGGACAAATTTTCAGATCAAACTGCTGATACAAAAGATCAGACTGCTAAGCCAATTTCTGAAGCTGTTAGTGCAAATTCTGAAGCTGTTAGCACTAACAACACAGATCAGACTGCTAAGCATCAATCTCGACCTGCCAGTGAATCATCTGAGACTGTTAGAAGAAAAGATGATCAAAATACCTGGATACCTCATATAATCACTAAATACTCTCCAAAGACTCCATCAGTAGATCTCACTAAATATAAGAAGTCAAAAACAGTGTTTAGTTATGTCAATGTACAAGGCCAACCCAAAACCAATTTGGTTTGGGTTTACTCCACTACTGACTAAGCTTCTACTTGTGCAGGGCAACCACAGGTCTCCTCATAAAACAAGATGGCATTTGGACAGTGGATGCTCTAGGCACATGATAGGCAATTCTGAGTGCTTGTCAAATTTCAAAGGCTTTGATGGAGGTTTTGTTGCATTTGGAGGCAACTCAAAAGGAGGTAAGGTTAAAGGTAAAGGTACTGTTAATGTAGGCAACATGAAATTCCATGATGTTTTGTATGTTGAACAGCTTAAGTACAACTTATTAAGTGTCTCTCAAATCTGTGACAAACAAAACATTGTTTTGTTTACAGATTCTGAGTGCATTGTCCTTTCAAAAGATTTCAAAATTCCTGAAAATCTTGTTTTGCTAAGAACACCAAGAAAGGACAATGTTTACTGTTTGGACACAGATCTTTTATCTAAATCAAATACTTTAAGCTGTTTGATATCCAAAGCATCTTCAAATGAGTCTGCTCTTTGGCATAGAAGGATATGTCACATGAACATCAAGTCCATGAATGTTTTAGTCAAAAAGAATCTGGTAAGAGGCTTACCACAAAAGGAGTTCATATGTGATGATCATTGTGTAGCATGTCTTAAAGGCAAGCAACACAAAACTTCTCATAAGGCCAAAGAAGTAAATTCAATCTCATCTGCTCTTCAGCTGCTTCATATGGATCTATTTGGTCCAACATCTGTTTTGAGTTTGAATAAAAGGGCTTACTGTTTAGTTATTGTTGATGATTTCACCAGATTTACTTGGGTTTACTTTCTTAGGTCCAAAGATGAAACTACTGAGCTAGTTAAGTCTTTTATCCATAAGATAGAAAACCAATCCAACTCAAAAGTTAAGGTGATAAGATCAGACAATGGAACTGAATTTAAAAATCACATTCTAAACAGTTTCTGTGAGTCCAAAGGCATTGATAGACAATATAGTGCACTAAGAACACCACAGCAAAATGGTGTAGTTGAAAGAAAGAACAGAACTTTAATTGAGGCTGCTAGAACAATGTTAGCTGATTCAAATCTGCCAATGACTTTCTGGGCAGAAGCTGTTAATACAGCCTGTTATGTTTTGAATAGGGTTCAGGTTGTCCAATCACAAGGGAAAACTCCCTATGAGTTATTCCATAACAGAAGTCCCCTAATAGCTTTCTTCAAGCCTTTTGGATGTCCATGTACTATTCTTCATACTAAAACTCACTTAGGGAAGTTTGAAAGTAAGGCTGAAGAAGGATTCTTTGTAGGATACTCAAGTCAAAGCAAAGCCTATAGAGTATATAACAGTGTGTCTAAAACCATTGAAGAAAGTGCAAATGTTGAATTTAATGAAAATACTGCAAATGTCAAAGGCACTGGTCCTGATTGGTTGTTTGATTTAGATTCACTAAAAAATTCTCTGAGCTTTGTTGAGTATACTGCAGAAGCTGATGCATACAGGATTGAAGCTGCCAACACAACTTCTCATGCTGCCAATACAAATTCTCAAGCTGTTGGCACAAAGTTTCAAACTACTGCTGATTCAACCAAATGGGATGAATACGTCACTCTACCACTTCTGTCATGTGACCCTCCAGGGGTTCTGAATGCTTCACAGGATACAAATCCAGACACTGCAGTGCCACTCCCAAGTCCTGAAAGAACAGTTTCAACACAAAGGGAAACAATCCCAGATTCTAGTCAAGCTGTTCCAGAAGTTGAATCATTCACTGGTCCTGATGGAGATGATACAAATCTTGGAACCTCTTTTCAGACAGAGAGAAAGCCCACACTAAGAGTTCACAAGTATCATCCTCTCAACCAAATACTGGGTGATCCAAGCACTCCTGTACAAATAAGGAAAATGGTTCAAAATGAGACTGCTGATGCTGAACAAGCAGTTCCTGAATTCAGTCTAGCTGCATTTGAGAATGCCTGTTTCATGTCTCAACTAGAACCTAAAAAGGCATCAGAAGCATTAAAAGATTCATCATGGATTGAGGCAATGCAAGAAGAGCTTCAACAGTTCAAGATTCAGAATGTATGGACTCTGGTAGATCTTCCTAAAGGTAAGAGGGCAATTGGTACAAGATGGGTGTCCAGAAACAAGAAAGATGAGAGAGGGATAGTCATCAAGAATAAAGCAAGGTTGGTAGCACAAGGGTACACTCAAGAAGAAGGCATAGATTATGATCATGTATTTTCCCCAGTGGCAAGAATTGAAGCCATCAGACTATTCTTGGCCTATGCAAGCTTCAAAGGTTTTAAAGTGTATCAAATGGATGTGAAGTCTGCCTTCTTATATGGGACAATTGAAGAAGAGGTCTATGTGTGTCAACCTCCTGGTTTTGAAGACTACAAGTATCCAGACAGGGTTTACAAGCTGGACAAGGCTCTCTATGGTCTCCATCAAGCCCCCAGAGCATGGTATGACACTCTGTCATCATACCTTCTACAGAATGGATATAAGAGAGGCACTCTGGACAAAACACTTTTCACTAAGTCTATCAAAGCTGAGATTCTACTTGTCCAAATTTATGTTGATGACATCATCTTTGGCTCAACAAATGCCTGTCTGTGCAAAGAGTTTGAAGCTTTAATGCACAAAAAGTTTCAAATGAGCTCAATGGGAGAACTCACTTTCTTTCTGGGATTGCAAGTCAAGCAGAAGCCCACTGGCCTTTTCATAAGTCAATCAAAGTATGTGAAAGACATACTAGAAAAGTTTGAGTATCAAGACACAAAGGTTGCAAGCACTCCAATGGATCCTCACAAGCAACTCCATGCAGACAAAGATGGCATAGATGTGGACATACATTTATACAGATCTCTCATAGGATCTTTCATGTATCTAACATCTTCTAGACATGATATAATGTTTGCTGTCTGTGTGTGCTAGGTTTCAGTGCTCTCCAAAGGATTCTCACTTGGTTGCTGTTAAGAGAATCTTTAGATATCTCAAAGGCCAACCACACTTAAGCCTATGGTATCCTAAAGACTCTCCCCTTGAACTAACTGCTTATTCTGACAGTGACTATGGTGGTTGCAACATTGACAGAAAATCCACAACTGGTGGATGTCAATACTTAGGAGCAAGACTGGTCTCTTGGCAATGCAAAAAGCAGACAACTGTGTCCACATCATCCACTGAAGCAGAATATGTAGCAGCTGCAAGCTGCTGCTCCCAGGTAATGTGGATTCAAAATCAGCTAAGAGACTATGGTATGAATTTCTTATCCACTCCTATTTATATTGACAATTCAAGTGCAATCAGCATTGTGCAAATGTTGGTACACCCTGTGTGACGATAGCAGTCTAATCGATCTAACATTGTGGTTTAAGTAATATTCAACATTTTGGTTAAACGAGTGTTTTGATATATATGTTTATACATGTTTGTCTGTTATTGATTGTGTGTTTGAACTTGATGTAACATATTACAAGAAGTTCAAACATAAAGATCAAAGATCCATTCAAGCATAATTAAAAACATAAGTTTCAACACTTAGGTTTTTGAGCAAATGAGTTAGATTCGAATCAGTTAAGGCTTGGCATTCGAATCTGTGATAGATTCGAATGTAGCCTTAGATTCGAATGAAGGCTAGATTCAAGAGTTTCTTTGTGGACAGACTCGAATGGGCCTTGGGCCAGATTCGAGTTTGGCCCACATCAGACTCGAATCAGGGTCTATAATTAGGGATAGACTCGAGTCATTAGGAGACTTTTAGCAGAATTCGTGAGGAATTAAGCTTAAGGCGATCTCGAGTTTATCATCAGCTTTAGGTCCGTTTCGGAGAGAATTAGTTCGTAGGATCGTTCGTGTGTCATTCGTTCAGCGTCTAATAGTCTCCGTGTTTCGTGGTTGAGAGTTGTCCGTCTAACCGTTAACGAGGATTCTGCACTCGTTCACGGATCCGCGTCTAGATAGATCTAGTAGTGGTAGACCTTACAAGTGGTATCAGAGCCTACGGAGTGTTCTTGGTGTTCTTCGTGTTCATCAAATACATTCTAGGTTTCTTGACGCTAGTTGGACGGTTTTTCTCTCAAAATCGAGTTTTTGAGCTTAGCAAATTAATATTCAGCAAATACTTTGTGGTTTTTCTCAGTTTTGATCGAAAAAAATTATTTTTCGTTAGAAAAATACTGGTTTCATCTGAAAATCGTTAAAAAATCAGAGTATTCACTGTTTTTCGAGTTTGCGGCGCTCGAATCTAATAGGGGCAATTAGGGTTTCACTTTAGTCTCGAGTCTAATCTAAATCTGCTCCATTACGAGTCTGTTTCAGTAGGTTTCGAATCTGTGCCGAGTTTGTGCTTCTTTCGAACAGTGTCTCGAGTCTGTCTAGTTTCGAGTCTAGTTCGAGTCTAGTCTAGTTTCGATAAGTGCTTCGAATCTGCTATTACCTCGAGTTTGCTGACCTTCGAATCTAAGGTCCTTCGAATCTGAGAACTTTCGAATCTGACATATTTCGAGTTTAATTGAATTAAAACACTTAATCGAATTTAATCCCAAAAGATTTAACTTTAATTAGTTTCGAATCTACCTAGATTCGAAAGAATTATTCTAAATCAGTTTCGAATTAAATTAATTAAGTTCAACTTCAATTACTTTCGAAACGATGTCAAATCTTCAGAACTTCTTAGAAATGGACCACGAGGTCGGGAAGGCAAACGCACCGCCTAAGCAGATGAAGGTCGAGGACTATTACTGGTGGAAAGACCGATTTACTGACTTCGTACGTTTCAACGATATGCGCATGTGGGTGTGCATCGACGAATGGTATATTCCACCAGTGTCAGAAGTTGAAGGCCGTCAAAAGGTCTTGTCATACCAAATGATGAAGGAGGAAGACAAGAAATTATTTGAAGCCGAAAACAAAGCCTTCTCTCTAATTCGAATGGCGTTACCGCAGGATATTCTACACACATTTAGGACTCAGAGGACATCAAAAGAACTTTGGGAGTCGCTAGAAAAACGGTGTGAGGGAAATCCTAGAGTTAGGAGAAAGCATACAGAGCTGTTAAAACAACAGTTCGCAATCTTCAAGGCGTTAAAGGATGAACAACTGGATGACATCATCACCCGTTTCTATCATCTATTGACGGAACTTGAGAGCCACGGGATTGAGTTTACCGATACTGACAAGAACAACAAGCTTCTTGATGCCCTACCAGCCAAATGGGCTATGTACGTGGCAATGATCAAGCTGAATGAAGACAAGTACTACACTCAATCTCTGGATGATATAGTGGGGACGTTGAGGGCATATAACTTCGAACTCCTGAAGACCGAGACTGATTATGAACAAGTCCAGAATCCAGCAATGTATTTTGGAAAGACAACCAAATCTTCAGCAGCAGCCGAACAAAAGACTGCTACAGCGTTTTTCACTGGAGAGACATCGTCACCAGCAGAGTCCGAAGACTCATTGAATCACGCGTTCTTAGGATTAGGAAGATCGGAAGAACCGCAGCCCCAAGTACATCAGGCATCACCATCTCAGAGTTATTCGAAAATGCCCATGAGCGCAAAGTCTGCGGAAGAGCATTTGAATCTACTTGCTTCTTTTGTGGCCGCATACGGAAATTGTGTTCAAGGGAAGATTAACGATCCTGCTCTATGGGACGAGGATTACGATCAGGTCGACCCTGATGACTTAGAGGAAATGGATCTTAAATGGCAACTGGCCATGGTGACCCAGAGGGTTAAGCGATTCATTAAGAGAACTGGGAGGAATCTGCAGATGAATAACAAGGGGATAGGATTTGATAAGTCCAAAGTCAAATGCTACAACTGTCAGGGATTGGGACACTTCGCCAGGGAGTGTCAGAGACCGAAGGTAGAGACATACCAAGGACAGAGTCAGCATCAGGGACAGTACCAAAATCAGTCCCAACAACGATATCTTCCGAGTTCGTCATCTGGACAGGCCAATCTAGCAGGTCTTCTATCCAATGTTACTTCAGATAGACAGCTAGATGGCACGTATGATTGGAGTTCACATCCTGAGTCGAATGCTAGAGCCTTCATGGCTGAAGTCACCGAAACGGGGTGTGATGGAGACGAGCAGACCACAAGGGACAGCAGTCCGATGTGGGTAGAGAAGGCGAATGATCAGACATTGCTGGAGTTTGCTGCTCAGATGGCCAACGTGGAATCTGATAACTCAAAGGTTAGTCTGTCTTATTCTCTATTTCGTGAATTATGTGCTTTATGTGTTAGTTCTAACGATAGGTTAAATCTAGTCTTAGACTCACATAAGACCATAGCTGCTCAAAATGAAAACTTAAAAATTGAAAACGCTAGCCTAAATGATATCAAGCAAGATCTAAAAGAAAAGCTTAAGGCTGATGCTCAAGATGTAGTAGTTCTAAGAGACAAACTCAGTGAGCAGTGTGTTAGGATAGAGCTAATGTATGAGCACGTAGAGGCCTTGACAAAAAGTCTTAAGGACAAGGATATAGAGCTAGCAGAGACAAAGGTTAAGGTAGCAGAGGCAAATAGCAAGTTGGAAAAGTTTAGGAATTCGAGCCTAAATCTAGGGAAAGTCTTAGATGCCCAAAGACAGTCTAAGAAGCCCGTAGGTCTAGGTTTTCACGAAATACCTCCACCTTTCAATGCTAACTATGTGCCTCAGTCTCAGGAGAAAACTGACAAATCAGTACACTTAGAGGACCTACCTGAACCAACACCTGAGCCTATAGTAGAAAATGCACCTAAGGTGGCTGACTCAACCGTCAAAGTCAAGAAAGTGAAATTTGTGTCTTCCTCCAGTGAAACACCTGCAGGAAAACAGAAAATTTCTTGGGCTGACCAGGTCTATGAGCCAGACACCATAAATGTACCAAAGGAAGTAGACACTAGTGAGACACCTAGATCTAAGGGAACACACAAAAAGTCCATAGATAAGATGTCTTGCTTCAGATGTCACGAAAAAGGGCATGTTGCTTCTCACTGTCCTCTTCGGAAAACCGATGTTACCCCTAAGACAGTGAACCCAACACCTGTTAAGCCCTCAACCAGTGTGGCAAGCAGCAGTAGTTCTCAACCTACCGAGAAAACTGTGCAGGCCGCACCCAAACAAGTTGTGAAAAACACACCGGTTAAGGTTGGACCAAAGGAAGTGATTAGGACAAATTCACCGAATCGTGTCAATAATCAATCTAGGTCAGCACCACAACAAGTCTATAGGAGCACCACACCTAGCAGGTCACATATACTCTAGTTAGACAGTATGCACCGGTATGAGCTCAGGGATCACAGTCAGAAATGGCATATAATAGGAATTATTCTAGAGCTCCACAACAAATGCCTACACCAAGGCAAAGAGTGAACTTAAATCACTCGGCACCACAACAGAATTCAGTTCAAAGGCTCAAGTCACCTGAAAGGCGAGATGGGTACTTGAAAGAGTTCACGTATGTGGACCAAAATGGTATTACCAAGTCAGTCATGGCTTGGGTTCCCCGTGATAACTAACCTCTTTTCTTTCATGTGCAGGAGATAACTACAGGTCCAAACAACAAGTGGTTCGTTGACAGTGGTTGCTCCAGGCACATGACGGGGGAAAGAAGTCTACTCACAGACTTCAAGGGAGGTAATAGGGGATTCGTATCATTCACGGGTAACAAGGGTGGAAATATCACGGGTACCGGAGTGGTCACTAATGGGACAATAAAGTTGGACCAAGTTTATCACGTTGATAAACTTGTTCACAATCTCATTAGTGTATCTCAAATCTGTGATAAGAAGAACTCGGTGTTATTTACTGACACTGAGGCGTTAGTGCTAAAGCCGGGATTCAAGATTCCTGAAGAATGGGTTTTGATGCGGGCGCCAAGGAAGAATGACTTGTACATGCTGGATATGAACAAGCCGGAGAGTTCGATGGGGCCAATCTGTCTATTATCCAAAGCTTCAGAGACGGAGTCCGTACTGTGGCACAGACGCATGGCTCACCTGCACCTAAGGAAGATGAATTACATAATGAAGAATGGACTGGTGCAGGGTGTGCCCATGAAAAGTTTTCAGTTCGAGGACAAGTGTCTACCGTGCATGAAGGGCAAACAGCATAAGAAGACACACAAGTCCAAGAAGCAGAACTCCATAGCCTCAACATTCGATTTGTTGCACATGGACCTTTTCGCCCCAATCAACAAAAGGAGTATCGGAGGTAGTTGGTACTGCTTAGTTATCACCGACGATTACTCACGTTTTTCTTGGGTTTTCTTTTTAGGTACGAAGGACGAGACGGCTGCAAAGCTCATCGGGTTCTTAGACCAAGTGGAGAACTCCTACGGAACAAGGGTTAAAAATATTCGTAGTGATAACGGGACTGAATTCAAAAACACTGTAATTGGTGTATATTGCCTATCAAAGGGCATAGTGCATCAATTCAGTGCACCATATGAACCTCAACAGAATGGGGTGGCCGAACGTAAAAACAGAACTTTGATTGAAGCTGCAAGGACTATGCTTTCGGATTCAAAGCTTCCTACCATGTTTTGGGGGGAGGCAGTGAATACCGCGTGCCATATTTTAAACCGAGTCCTTACAGTCAAATCTTTGAACAAAACATGCTATGAAATTTTGAATAAACGGCCACCTAACTTAACTGGATTCGAACCGTTTGGAGTACCATGCACTCTTTTAAAAACAAAACATCAACCGAAGTTTGGTGAAAAGGCTGACGAAGGATACTTCCTAGGTTATGTGCCGAACTCACCAAACAAACGGGTTTTTAACAAAACAAATGGTACTGTGGAGATTGTGTATAATATTGAAGTCACAAGTTATACACATGAACCCCAAACTGGTCCGGAATGGATATTTGACTATGATAAGTTATTTGAGTCATTTAACATTCCTTTGGATGATACTGCAGGTACAATCGAAAAAGATATGGCGACGTTGCATTTGAACGACGATGGCCAAATCTTTCCGAGGACCACGTTTGAATCTACATCCGAGCCTACTGCGACTGTAGATAGATCTCCAGAAGTTGCTGATCAAGAGGCACCTACCACTGAGAATCAGACTCAAGGATCGAGTTCCAACTCTGAGGAAAACGTCCGTGAGGAGGAAAATGTAGAAGCTGAGCCTGTTCCCCCATTAGGTGAAATAGGATCTGACTTAGGAGATAATCTAAGGGTTGATGATATAGAGACCTCTAGGATTAACAAGAACCATCCGATAGAAAGCATCATAGGAAATCCTAACGAGGGTGTGAGGACTCGGAGTAGTGTAAATAACAACACAGTGTTGTTGTCGATGATAAACGACTCCGAGGCATATCACACATGTCTATATTCATGTTTCATATCGCAAGTAGAGCCTAAAAATGTGCAAATGGCACTTAAGGATAACTCCTGGGTTGAAGCGATGCAGGAAGAACTTTCGCAATTTAGGAAACTAGAAGTGTGGGAGTTAGTTCCATTACCTCGAGGGGAAGTTGCCATAGGAACCAAATGGGTTTTTAAGTGCAAAAGAGACGATCGGGGTATAGTCACGCGCAACAAGGCTAGGCTAGTTGTAAAGGGTTTCAACCAAGAGGAGGGAATCGATTACAATGAGGTGTTTGCGCCTGTAGCAAGGCTGGAAGCCATTAGGTTGTTTCTAGCTTTTGCCTCCTTCAAGGGCTTTAAAGTATATCAATTAGATGTTAAGAGTGCTTTCCTATATGGGAAAGTGAAGGAGTTGGTGTATGTAGAACAACCGCCCGGATTTACAGATCCAAAATATCCTGATAGAGTATATCGTTTAGATAAGGCTCTATATGGATTGCATCAGGCACCAAGGGCGTGGTATGAGACTCTATCCAACCATCTGTTAGAGAACGGTTTTGAAAGGGGTAGGATCATTAGTACTCTATTTGTTAAGAGGAAAGGAGAACACTTTATCTTGGTACAAGTGTACGTCGATGATATCATCTTTGGATCATCAGACGAACAGATGTGCAAAGATTTCGAGAAGGTGATGAAGTCTAAGTTCGAGATGAGTGCTATGGGAGAGCTAAATTTCTTTTTAGGGTTACAAGTTGACCAGAAGAAGGAAGGGATGTTTATCCATCAGACTAAGTATGTCTATGACATATTAGAACGTTTCGGGATGGAAGGAACTAAGTTGACTGCTCATTTCAGCACGCCGATTCAAGTGAATCACAATCTCGGACCGGGTACTGAAAGTGATACCGATGTGGATCCGACTTTATATCGGGCCATGATTGGATCACTTATGTATTTAACTGCTTCAAGACCTGACATTATGTTTGCTGTGTGTATTTGTGCTAGGTTTCAAGCGAATCCGAAGGAGATGCATATGAAAGTTGTGAAGCGGATTCTACGATACCTCAAGTCGAAACCGAAGCTGGGACTTTGGTATCACGCGGAGGGAGATCTAGAGTTGGAGGCGTTCACAGATTCTGACTACGGAGGATGCAGCTTGACGCGCAAATCAACGACTGGAGGCTGTCAGTTCCTAGGAGGGAGATTGGTGTCCTGGCAATGCAAGAAACAAACATCGGTAGCCGTGTCAACGTGCGAGGCCGAGTATGTTGCTGCTGGTAGTTGCTGCTCACAGGTTCTGTGGATACAACAACAATTGCGGGATTATGGTTTGGCTTACACTCAAACTCCTATTAGGATAGACAATCAATCTACAATTGCTATAACTAATAATCCAGTTAAACACAGTAAAACAAAGCACATAGACATAAGGCATCATTTTATTCGTGATTGTGCTGAAAAGAACTTAATCAAACTGGTAAAAGTGGCAACAGAAGATAATAATGCATATTTATTTACCAAAGCGTTTGATAAGTCACGGTTTGAGTATTTAATTCAACTGAATGGAATGCGCAACCCAGAGTAAATTGACCTTAGTAGTAGTAGTTTATTTTCTTTTAGAGTCATAGTATTTCTTTCTTTTCAGTAGTCTGCTAATTTAGGTAAGTTTCTATTTTTAGTAAGTTTCTATTTTTAGTAAGTTAGTAGGTTAGCTTATTTTACTGCTTTTTCTTATGAAAAACAAAAGAAAAAAGAGAGAAAATTACAAAAATACAAAAAAAAGAGAATATCAGAAAAAAGAGTTAAGTCTTAGATACATAGGTTCAAAGTGACGAAAATTAGCACCGTCGTTACAGACTCTAAGTGTTTAGGCTTTCACACATAATGCAACTAAATTCAAAGTGTTATACTTTATTTAGTTTGATGTGTTGGTAGGCATAATACATATAGGGAATCTCAAGGCCAATAAAATATTCTAGAAAAAGTGAAGCGTGTCACTAACTTAGATGTATGACCAATCGGTCTTAATTTTTATGTACAAGACATACAAACATTGAGTCTAAATGAGGTATGCAAACTTTCTGGGAATGTATGGCAACATCAAATACATCTTAAAATGGAAAGAATAGAAATATCATATAAAACTGAGAGTCGAAAACATGCAACTCTGTTGTACGTAAGTACAGACCTGTTGTCTCTGTTTAGATTCGGGTTAGCAGATATGTCGCTTTGTTGTACGTCAGTACAGACCTGTCACCGCTGTCTGCTAACTTTAAAAATAAACCTTAAGTCAAACTAAGACACTTTGTTGTATGAAAATACAGACCTGTGTCCGATGTTTGTCTTTTAAAGAAAGTTTGCAAATACCAACAAGTTAGAATCTTTGTCTGTGTGCCTTGATCATAAAAGTATGTCTATGTCTAAGTCACGTACGATAATTTCCTGATAAATAAAAATGCCAAGGGATATTCCGAAATGTAGAATGTTTAAAGGGGTAAAATACCAACAATCGGCTAAATAAGTGTGTCACGACAAATAATCAAAGGAATCAAAAAATTCCTTAGTGTGAAAGTTTAAGTACTGAAAGTAAGTATCTGACATCGCTATCTGATTGAACCTTTCTTAGACTATACTCATCAAAAATATTCTGTTTAGTATTTAGCTTAGCTTGTAAATTTTTTAAGTATAGCTTAAGTCTAG
Source organism: Centrapalus pauciflorus (assembly GCA_020465985.1). NCBI lineage: Eukaryota > Viridiplantae > Streptophyta > Magnoliopsida > Asterales > Asteraceae > Centrapalus > Centrapalus pauciflorus. The sequence goes on from JAANYP010005092.1 coordinate 145,528, forward strand.
ATTAAATTTTTTGTCAAAATTTTATTTCTACTTTATTTTATTTTATTTTACCTTAGTTTATTTTATTTTATTTTATTTTATTTTATTTTAGTTTAATTTTTACTTAGGTAAAAGGTCAAAAATTACTGAGGGTGCATTCAAAGTTGGATAAAATAAACATTGCGTGAAATATCTTGAGCTTAGGGTAAAAGAGTTGGCGTAGTTTATCTGGTTACACGATACCGTAGAAAAAAGTTGGAAAAGTTGAAGTTATTTCAAAATTTTCGAAATTTTTCTAAGTGTTTGGTAGTTTCGAATCTAGGACAGACTCGAAGAGGTAAGCCTTCGAATCTGTCAGTAGATTCGAATAAGGACTTAGAATCGAAGGTTGGTAGTATATATAGGTCAACAGTAAAGTCATTTAAGACTTACTGTTTTCGAATCTATTCACTCGAATCTAACAAGGCGACCTCGAATCTATTCTCGAGTCTATCGTTTCTCTCATAAACGACATTTTGTCGAGTTTCTTACTTGGTGTTTCGATTCTACAGATTTTGTACTTAAACAAGTTTAATTGTGTTAGATTTTGTACTTAAACAAGTTCAAAATAAAACAGATTTGAATTTAAACAAGTTTATTGATTTTTAATGAATCTAATGATTTTGTTTATTGTGCAGAAATGGCTATTCGAGCGTTCGTTCCTAAGCACAATATGGTGCTTCATCCAGATCTGAATCTCCCTGAGGCGCAGGGATTCCGTCAAGTGCTTGATTTTCTCGTTGAATCAAGGATCGGATATGCACTGTGGCATAATGTGCAGATTGACTTACCCTACATCCGTCAGTTTTATGATCATTTGCAGGTAGACTGCTCGGTCACTCCGACAGTTCTACGCACTCGCATTGCAGGACAGCCATTGGTATTCTCGGCTGATATGCTTCATCAAGTGCTGCAGTTGGGCACTCAGGAAGAAGAAGCTGGTCCAATCGAATTTCCTTTGAGTATAAGGCAAGCGGCCTTTCAAAGAATGGGGTACAGCCTCGATGTGACAAAAGTGTCATACATGAAAAGTGGATTAATAGGACAGTGGAGGTTTCTGGCGCATGTGTTTATGGTGTGCTTTGCTGCGAAAAAGGCAGGGTTCGACTATATTGTCGCGAAAATTCAATCGGGGATCGTCGCTATGGTGTATAATCGTCCATATAGTTTTTCAGAGATGTTCTTTTCGGAGTTTGTTTATCAGATATCTGCTACCGAGAATCAACAGTTTTTGCTTTATCCAAGGTTCATTATGATGTTGATAAGGCACTTCCTGCCGAACTTGCCGCCGTCAAATGATTTTCTCAGCGTTGCTATTATGGACAAGAGGATTTTCGCTGACTGTTCCTCACACAGAGGAAGGTTAGCTGTTCCTGTTGCGCGTCCACTATTCGGAGCAATTGTGGATAGGGAGTTTCGAGCCCCGGAAGATGCCAACTGGGCAGGGGTCGTTGAGTTTCAACCGCAACAACAACCACAACAACGTCAACAACCACAGCAGCCGCGACCTCAAAGACGCTGTCAAAGACCTGCAGCAAGTCAAGTTCAGGCATCAAGGCCTTCCACTAGTCAGCAGCCTCAAGCACAGGAAGCAGGGCCTTCGAGTGCGGCTCGAGAATCTGAGCAAATTGCACAAACATTAGAAGAAATATGGGCATCAGGGCCCCATGCAAACGAAGATGTGGCCGCAGCATTAGTTGGTGAATTGCTCAGTCCACCTGTAGGAGAAGCAGACGTATTAAGAGATGTGGAAGAGTATGAGCCAGAACAGGCTGATAAAGGTCTGACATCATCTGAATCAGAGTCGGAGGATATGGAGGAGCTGGAAGTTGAAGCTTCTGAATCAGTGGCTACAGATCCCAATATTCAAATCGGAACCTACGGATCTAGGTTGATAGTGAATGAAGCAGGATTGAGGAGAAGAGAGGAAAGGGAATCTGACAATTCAGATTTTGAAGAGGAGGAAGTTGCTCCCTTGGTGACTAGGCAAAGGGCCAAGCGTCACAGGTTCATGCAAGGGTCAACATCAGCATCTGAAGCCCCAACAGTCTCAAACTCAAACTCCAGAACCACAAGCCACCGCTCCACCATCACCACCACCTCAACATGAGCCATATATTCCACCTCCATTCATCCCTTCTCCTGTTCAGTCCATTCCATCTACCTCAACCGCCTATGCAGACAATCAGAGGTTTATGCAGCTCAAAGCTCGAGTGGACTTTCAACATGTTCAACTCCTAGGTCTAACTGTAACAACCTAACTTTTTATCAATCATGTAACGCTTGATTTTGATATAATAATGTAATTTTGTTATATTATTATGTTGCAAATATTAATTAAGTAAATATGATTTTAAATTTTATTTATGATATAATTAAAATGAGTAAAACAAAAGAGATGTAGAATACAAAAATAAAAGTGGGATAAAATTTTAAATGAACAAATGAAACATATAAAACTAAATTAATAACTTTAAATTGTCATTTAACACCAACTCATTTGTCTCTCTAATCTCTCTCTAAAACTCACGGCTAACCTCACAATTCACCAAGAAATTCAAGATTTGATCATTTAATTGAAGATTTACTACAAGAAGAAGTTACAACAATCATCAATCAACAAGGAATTGCCAGATTTAAAGGTAACAATTACTTAAAATTCGAAATATTAGAGTTTATGTTCGGTTTTCATAAAAACCAAATTGATGATTTGAAAATCTTGTTGCATGTAAATAAACTTAGTAGATTATGATGAATTTAAGTTAATAGATGTTAAAGAAACAAGAATTTTAGTTTGGATTATTCAAATAAGAAGAAAATCTGAGTTTTTGGAGGAAAAATGATGTTCTTGACAAAAATGATCATTTTTGGATGATCTTGTTATATTTATGATGTTTTTGATCAATATAATTATATAAAATTACTCAAATAATGTTAATACATCAATATATTAAGTTGCATGTTGATTTAATTAAGTTTTGAGAATTTTTAAGAAAAATCCGTATGAACCAAATGAAGAACATCAAGAACAATTTCTGGAAAATATACTAAGTATGAGGTCCGAATTCGGGTAGGACCGAATTCGGATGGTGCCCATTTCGGACCTAAGCTTCGGTTCGGATAATATCTATTCCGGATGATTCTCTATTTCGGATGCTTTCCAAATTCGGATCTTAGCATTTCGGATTTAATGATCCGAATTCGGTACCTATATAGATTTTAATCCTAATTCGGATGTAACATTACGGATCCTGAATGGTCCGAATTCGATTGCCACTTCGGATGCGTCCGAATCCGGGCTAATCCGAATCCAGGTCCTCAATCCGGATGTATCCGAAATTGAGGGATCCGAAACCCAAATTTTATGTATTTGATATTTCAATCAAATGAATGATTATATATATTGTTAAATATATAAATAGAGGACTTTTGAGAAATATTGAGACAAAGAATGATTTGTGAAATAAATAAGTTATCAGAATCAGACAGAATTAAAGATTTTAATGACCAAAAGATGATGAAATTCCATGATAAAGATGATGATAATGATATGAAATTGACATGATATTATCATGAATGATTTTGAACAGGTTCAGTATATTCTGAACAAATATTAAAAGACTTAAAGACTTGAAAGCGGGTCTCTGATTTGAAAAGAATTGACAGATTGCAGATTGACAAAATCCTGAGATAACTCAGGTGGCAGATTCATATATCTGTTTGACCAAGACCCAGACCTGTGAGTTATAGATATTCAGATTGAACATGCATAGATCCGGTTGAGATATATTGTTGCTGATAGATTTATTGATATTCACTTTATCAGCTGGAATGAGACCTGTGCACACCATGGATGGGTGTTGCCTAGTGGATCATGATAGCTATTTGATTATCTTTTCATATTGCATTTAATATTGCTTCAGACTTTGCTTTATGATTCATTGCTATCATGACTTCTAAGACATATGCCTACATTATTGATCAGACATTTGATAGATTGATTCAGCTTGACAAGCCCTTATGGTCTATTGTTCTAGACCCGGCTATTTCACCAGTTCTTATGAACTTGGTAATGACCTCCGATGTTCCGCCATATTGACTTACTGGTAGCTAGCCCAGTATGTGGTTGATCCCCACGATTTAAGCGTGAGTGTGGCTTGAACATCATCCGATCTTATGATACTATATCTCAATCATGAGGGCTGTAGCGGCAGCCAAGACATATCACGCTAAGACTAATGACTCCGCTTGACACGCATGTTGATATTGAAAATCTATAAACTCACTAAGCGTTGCTTACATATGTTGCTTTAATATTTTACAGGAAAAGCCAAAGGAAAATCACCTGCAGGACCTAGTACTTAGGTCATTCAAGATCCAAGTTTTGAAGATTTTCTAGACCACTACTCAACAAATCTTTCTGGTACTGATTGGAAGACAACAAATGTGGTGGTTTTGGGTAGATATGATGTAATGTATGATATTATGATTAGATTAGATGTTGCCCTTTTATAACTTAATTTTGAAATATGTAAACTTAATCCTAATCTTGTATGTACATGTAATTTTATTATTCCGCAATTTAATTACCCTATCTTAGTATGGTTGATATCGTATTGCTATTTGTGGGACCTAGACTAGTGAGCACTGCCCCGTAAGGGGTGGTCTTCACAGGATGGTATCAAAGCCTAGTTTGAGTGAATCAAGTATTACGTGAGTATACTTGGTCTCAAACTGAAGGAATACATATGTATCAATCATTTAGGTGGTTTGAACTGAGATAGGATGTACAGACTGATAGGATGGGAAAAGGGTACATAGATCTAAGTCTATAAACTGATAGTTAAATGCTTGTAATTTTCAGTAGAAGATGTCAGGATCAGGATCAGGTGATATTCCCAGCAACATGAATCCACAACAAATGTTTGAAATGATGCAACAATTTCTAGCCCAACACTCAGAACAACAAAACAAAATGATGCAAGAACAGTTTCGTGCCAGAGATGAGGCCGAAGCTAAAAGACGTGAAGATAAGAAAAATAAAAGAAAAGAAAAGCAAGTCCAGACCAATGAATCTGATTCTGATAATTCAAATCCCGAAACTCAAATTGCTCAGCCAAAAGGCTGCAAGTTTAAGGATTTTAAAGCTAGCGGTGCGTTGAATTTTGAAGGAACAGTTGATCCGATTCAGGCGATGGATTGGATCAGTCATACGGAAGAAATTTTTAGAATCTCTGACTGTTTAGATTCTAAGAAAGTGAGCTACGCGTCTGCGTTGTTTGTTGGAGCTGCTCGCGCATGGTGGAAGACACTGCGAAGCATATACGGGGAGGAAGTCATTCAGACATTGGAATGGAACCAGTTTTTAGACATGTTCAACGCGAAATACTGCCCGGTCGACCAGCGAGATAAGATGGAAGTCCAATTAATGCAACTGACTCAGGGAACGAAGACTGTAGATGAATACGAACACGAATTTTCGAGATTATGTGGCTACTCTTCTTACCAAGTGGCAACAGAGGAAAGGAAAATGAATAGGTTCCGAGTAGGACTCAATCCCAGATATCGACATCCCATGAGTGCGATCAAATATAAGAGCTATCTGGAAATGGTAGAAGCAGCGAGACAGATTGAGCGAGGGTACTTAGAGTATGGTGATCAGCTATACGCTCCGTCTACTAACCCGATGAATCCGTCTCCTCCAAAGAAACAGCGATTTGGCAGATTCTTTAGGCCAAATAAGTCTCAGTCACAATCTCAGCAATCCCATCAGCATAGTTCACAACAGAAAGCACAAGTTTACTCCCTCACGAATGAGCCACGATTCTGCAAGCGATGCAGAAAGTCACACATGGGGTTGTGCAATCCAGAAGACGTTACTTGCTTTGCGTGCAATATGATCGGTCACAGCAGTGAGGAATGTCCACAGCAGGGACGAGGATGTGCGAAGTGTGGTAAGAGAGGACACTTCATGTACCAGTGTCGAAGCGGATCACGTTATCAGTCTCAATCATCAGCAGGAGGTTCTACAGGGAAAAGTTCTGCTGCAACGCCGACTGCAAGAACTTGAGCCTTTCAGATAACAGCAGAAGAAGCGAAAGAAACACCTGATGTGGTTACCGGTATGTTCTTACTTAACTCTATTCCTGCCCGAGTACTATTTGATTCCGGAGCGAGTCGTTCTTTCATATCAACATCTTTTGCACAAAGATTACATAAGTCTCCATCAAAGCTATCTGTGATATTAGACATTGAGACAGCTAGTAACAATTTCGTTATGGCTGATTCCGTTTATCGTAATTGCACACTACTTGTTGACAACATCGTATTCAACCTCGACCTTATTCCGATTCCATTGAAAGAGTTTGACGTCATCATCGGCATGGATTGGCTAATGAATAACGAGGCTACAATTATCTGCAACCGGCGAGCCATTAGAATCAAGTCTTCAGACGGCCGAGTACTTGAGATCAAGGGCGAGAAGCGAAAAGGTGATCACTGCTTCATTTCTATTGATAAAGCTTATAAGTATCTATCCAAGGGTCGCGAGTCCTATCTGTGCTACGTTTTATCTGAATCCAACTCTGAAAAGAAATCGTTGTCCGATATTCCTATCGTCTGTGAGTTCCCAGACGTATTTCCTGATGACATTTCCGGAGTGCCACCGGAACGTCAAGTCGAGTTTAGTATTGACTTGGTTCCTGGTGCGGCTCCTATCGCAAAAGCTCCATACAGACTTGCACCTGCAGAAATGCAAGAAATGTCTAAGCAACTGCAAGAGCTGTTAGAGAAGGGGTTTATCCGACCGAGTTCTTCTCCGTGGGGTGCACCAGTCTTATTTGTCAAAAAGAAAGACGGAACCTTCCGTATGTGCATCGACTACCGCGAGTTGAACAAGGTTACCATAAAGAATAAATATCCTCTGCCCAGGATTGATGATCTGTTTGATCAACTGCAAGGAGCTAGTTATTTCTCAAAAATAGATCTCCGTTCTGGGTATCATCAACTGAAAGTAAGAAATGAGGATATTCCGAAGACAGCCTTCCGTACAAGATACGGTCATTACGAATTTCTCGTGATGCCGTTCGGCTTAACAAATGCACCAGCGGCATTCATGGATCTCATGAATCGTGTGTGCAGACCAATGTTGGATAAATCAGTTATCGTGTTCATAGACGATATTCTGATTTACTCCAAAACGGAGGCTGATCATTCTATCCATCTGCGGCAATTGCTAGAGTTATTAAGAAAAGAAAGACTCTACGCAAAATTCTCTAAGTGCGAATTTTGGCTCAGACAGGTATAATTTCTATTATATATGTCTTGAGCTATTTCCTAAGTATTCTTTGATTTACATCAGAACTTGAATTCCTACTTTGATTTTTATAGATCCAGTTCCTTGGCCATGTTGTTTCTGGCGAAGGGATTTCCGTTGATCCTTCGAAAGTCGAGGCCGTTCAGAAATGGCAAACGCCTCGTAATGCCTCTGAGATCCGAAGTTTCCTTGGATTGGCCGGTTATTATCGGCGATTCATAAAGGACTTCTCAAAGATTGCTGTGCCGCTTACAATGCTAACACGAAAGAATACTCCTTTCGTTTGGACCGATAAACAGCAAGAGGCATTCGATATTCTGAAGCAAAAGTTGATTCAAGCGCCGATCCTAGCCTTGCCAGAAGGTAATGATGATTTCGTTGTCTATAGCGATGCCTCTGGTACTGGCTTAGGATGTGTTCTGATGCAAAGGGGAAAAGTAATTGCCTATGCTTCAAGGCAATTAAAAGACTATGAGAAAAGTGCACCAACTCATGATCTTGAGTTGGCTGCTGTTACCTTTGCGCTAAAGATCTGGCGTCACTATCTATATGGGACTCGGTGTCAGCTCTACACCAATCATAAGAGTCTCAAATACCTTTTCACTCAAAAAGATCTGAACATGAAACAGCGTCGATCCTTGGAGCTTATCAAGGATTATGACTGCGAGATCTTATATCATCCCGGCAAAGCAAATGTTGTCGCGGATGCGTTGAGTAGAAAAGTATATCTAGAAAAGTGCTGTTATGCCCTAACTCCAGTTATATTCTCTTCTGATCTTATTGAAGATATTCGAGTTGCTCAAACTGAGGCACTGAAAGAAGAGAATATTGATTCTGAAAATCTTAAAGGGCAGTTACAATTTCTAACCCTGAACCATTTGGGACTTCACTGTTTCAAAGGAAACCGAATCTGGATTCCTAAGTATGGTTCAATCCGTAGCACTCTTCTATCCGAAGCTCATCAGTCCAAGTTATCTATTCATCCTGGCAGCTCAAAGATGTATTTTGATCTGAAAGCTGATTACTGGTGGCCAGGAATGAAGAAAGACATCGGAAAATGTGTTGAAAGCTGCAAAGTATGTCAGATGGTTAAGGCAGAACACCAGAAACCCTTCGGGGATATGCAACCACTGCCAGTTCCTGAATGGAAGTGGGAGCATATAACAATGGACTTCATTACGAAGCTGCCAAAGACCAAAAGACAACACGACTCTATCTGGGTAGTCGTTGATCGTTTAACGAAATCAGCACATTTCATTCCAATGAAAGAAACTTATTCTCTGGATAGATTGGCACAGTTGTACATCACTGAAATAATTTCACGACATGGTGTGCCGAAATCTATCGTATCAGATCGTGATAGTCGTTTCACATCCAGATTCTGGCAAGCTCTACAAGAAGGGATGGGTACTTGGATTTCTATGAGTACTGCTTATCATCCAAATGCAGATGGCCAGAGTGAGCGTACTATTCTAACTCTCGAAGATATGCTTCGTGCCTGCATTCTTGATTTAGGTGGTAACTGGGATGACCACTTGCCGTTGGTCGAATTCTCGTACAATAACAGTTATCATTCAACAATCAAGATGGCTCCTTTTGAAGCTTTATACGGAAGAAAGTGCAGAACTCTCACCTGTTGGCGTGAAACAGGTGAATCGCCAATAGCAGGACCTGCCCTTCTACAGTTGACTCATGAAAAAATTCAACTTGTTAGAAGAAATATTCTTGAAGCTCAAAGCAGGCAGAAGTCATATTATGATAATCGGCATAGATCAATCAGTTTTGCAGTTAACGATTGGGTGATGCTGAAAGCATCCCCAATGAAGAATGTGGTGCGGTTCATTAAAAGAAACAAGCTAGCTCCGAGATTTATCGGACCGTTCAACATCATTGAAAAGATTGGAAATCAGTCTTATCGTCTTGATCTACCAGCGGACTTAGCTGGAATACACCCTGTATTCCATGTTAGTCATTTGAGAAAAAGCTTAGCTGACGAAAGAGAAGTACAGATACCACACGTTAACCTACAGATAGATGAGAAGCTTCGCGTGGTTGAAGAGCCAGAACGTATTCTGGACTCGAAGACTAAGAAGCTTAGGAATAAAGAGATACAGATGGTGCTCGTCCAGTGGAAACACCACAAAGGTTCGCATCAGTCTTGGGAATCGAGAGATGTTATGAAAGCTACATATCCCAGTCTGTTCGAACATAGCTAACTTCGGGGACGAAGTTTGTGCGTGGTGGAGCCCATTCTGTAACAACCTAACTTTTTATCAATCATGTAACGCTTGATTTTGATATAATAATGTAATTTTGTTATATTATTATGTTGCAAATATTAATTAAGTAAATATGATTTTAAATTTTATTTATGATATAATTAAAATGAGTAAAACAAAAGAGATGTAGAATACAAAAATAAAAGTGGGATAAAATTTTAAATGAACAAATGAAACATATAAAACTAAATTAATAACTTTAAATTGTCATTTAACACCAACTCATTTCTCTCTCTAATCTCTCTCTAAAACTCACGGCTAACCTCACAATTCACCAAGAAATTCAAGATTTGATCATTTAATTGAAGATTTACTACAAGAAGAAGTTACAACAATCATCAATCAACAAGGAATTGCCAGATTTAAAGGTAACAATTACTTAAAATTCGAAATATTAGAGTTTATGTTCGGTTTTCATAAAAACCGAATTGATGATTTGAAAATCTTGTTGCATGTAAATAAACTTAGTAGATTATGATGAATTTAAGTTAATAGATGTTAAAGAAACAAGAATTTTAGTTTGGATTATTCAAATAAGAAGAAAATCTGAGTTTTTGGAGGAAAAATGATGTTCTTGACAAAAATGATCATTTTTGGATGATCTTGTTATATTTATGATGTTTTTGATCAATATAATTATATAAAATTACTCAAATAATGTTAATACATCAATATATTAAGTTGCATGTTGATTTAATTAAGTTTTGAGAATTTTTAAGAAAAATCCGTATGAACCAAATGAAGAACATCAAGAACAATTTCTGGAAAATATACTAAGTATGAAGTCCGAATTCGGGTAGGACCGAATTCGGATGGTGCCCATTTCGGACCTAAGCTTCGGTTCGGATAATATCTATTCCGGATGATTCTCTATTTCGGATGCTTTCCAAATTCGGATCTTACCATTTCGGATTTAATGATCCGAATTCGGTACCTATATAGATTTTAATCCTAATTCGGATGTAACATTACGGATCCTGAATGGTCCGAATTCGATTGCCACTTCGGATGCGTCCGAATCCGGGCTAATCCGAATCCGGGTCCTCAATCCGGATGTATCCGAAATTGAGGGATCCGAAACCCAAATTTTATGTATTTGATATTTCAATTAAATGAATGATTATATATATTGTTAAATATATAAATAGAGGACTTTTGAGAAATATTGAGACAAAGAATGATTTGTGAAATAAATAAGTTATCAGAATCAGACAGAATTAAAGATTTTAATGACCAAAAGATGATGAAATTCCATGATAAAGATGATGATAATGATATGAAATTGACATGATATTATCATGAATGATTTTGAACAGGTTCAGCATATTCTGAACAAATATTAAAAGACTTAAAGACTTGAAAGCGGGTCTCTGATTTGAAAAGAATTGACAGATTGCAGATTGACAAAATCCTGAGATAACTCAGGTGGCAGATTCATATATCTGTTTGACCAAGACCCAGACCTGTGAGTTTTAGATATTCAGATTGAACATGCATAGATCCGGTTGAGATATATTGTTGCTGATAGATTTATTGATATTCACTTTATCAGCTGGAATGAGACCTGTGCACACCATGGATGGGTGTTGCCCAGTGGATCATGATAGCTATTTGATTATCTTTTCATATTGCATTTAATATTGCTTCAGACTTTGCTTTATGATTCATTGCTATCATGACTTCTAAGACATATGCCTACATTATTGATCAGACATTTGATAGATTGATTCAGCTTGACAAGCCCTTATGGTCTATTGTTCTAGACCCGGCTATTTCACCAGTTGTTATGAACTTGGTAATGACCTCCGATGTTCCGCCATATTGACTTACTAGTAGCTAGCCCAGTATGTGGTTGATCCCCACGATTTAAGCGTGAGTGTGGCTTGAACATCATCCGATCTTATGATACTATATCTCAATCATGAGGGCTGTAGCGGCAGCCAAGACATATCACGCTAAGACTAATGACTCCGATTGACACGCATGTTGATATTGAAAATCTATAAACTCACTAAGCGTTGCTTACAGATGTTGCTTTAATATTTTACAGGAAAAGCCAAAGGAAAATCACCTGCAGGACCTAGTACTTAGGTTATTCAAGATCCAAGTTTTGAAGATTTTCTAGACCACTACTCAACAAATCTTTCTGGTACTGATTGGAAGACAACAAATGTGGTGGTTTTGGGTAGATATGATGTAATGTATGATATTATGATTAGATTAGATGTTGCCCTTTTATAACTTAATTTTGAAATATGTAAACTTAATCCTTATCTTGTATGTACATGTAATTTTATTATTCCGCAATTTAATTACCCTATCTTAGTATGGTTGATATCGTATTGCTATTTGTGGGACCTAGACTAGTGAGCACTGCCCCGTAAGGGGTGGTCTTCACACTAACACAGGCAATGGGTGAAATTCAGGCACATAATGCAAACCTAGATAAAGAAAATGCTGAATTGAAGAAGACTGTAGAAAAAATCCAAGACGAGAATGTTGAGCTAAAGACGTTCGTCTGCGATCAGGCAGCCGAGTTAAGATCGATGCGCTCCCTCATTGAGCAGTTAATGAAAAATCTTCAGGCTCAGGGGGAGACATCCTGCCGGGATCAAGAAATTGAGAAGTCAAGAGATGATGATGATACGGACAATCAAGGCAATGATCCCAGCCTAAATAGACAGAATGAGCCAGTAGATTTTTCTGCTGCTCAGAATGCTCAATCTGAGGGGGAGCCTAGTCTAGGAGGAGAAGTAAGAGGAGCAGGAGGAGAAGCAGGTTCTTCAAGGACTTTAGATAACGACATGATAGATGCGCTGAAAGACATTGAGGAAGAGCTTATGGAATTTGATTTTGAAGATGAAGTTGAAGAGTTGGAAGAAGGTGAATTCATTCCAGAGGACGTCGTTGACTGGAAATCTGATGACGAAGTGTTAGATGATGAGGATGACCATGTCAATGAGGTGATAATCAATTCACAACCTGTCACGGAACTGTATGAGGGTCAAAATCATAATGTGATTGATATTGATTACATCAAGGTAGCCTCAGTTGAAGACAAAGAACTTGAAGAGGCTGAGAAAGAGCCATCTAGAGCTGAATTGATAAATCTTTGGTTCAAAAAGGAAGAAAAGAAAGATCAGCTGAAGATGAAGAAGAAAATGAGAGTTCCGGGTGCGGGAAGTTATTCAGGAGGGATTATTAGCTGGTTCTTTGACAGAGAACTGCAGCTGTTTATTCTGAAAAGAAGAGATGGCCTCCAATACTTGAGGTGAACCCTGAAAGCGTTCAATACACTGCCTAAGATTGAGGTTAAGGAACTAGCATGGAAGGAACTGATTAATATAGGCGAAGACCCGTACGCTGAAGTCATGGCAAGAATAATAAGAAAAGAGGGTCGTTCAGGAAAGTTTGAGAGGCTTAAGCCGAGATCAGGCAAAAGGGTCGAGGATGGATCAAGGATAGATCCTCATACTAGAAGACCTTCGGCCAGAATGATTTATAAGCCAGTCAAATGTCTGAAAAAGGTGCCAATGAAAACGATGCCACAGAATATTTTGAGCAACATGAAATGGTGGTACCTCGAGATTGACACTGCTGAAGCCATCATGGAGGATCAAGACGAGAATGTCATTTTGAAGGTATATGATCCACTGCATTTGATAAACCTATCAAAGGACGACCTGAAGAAGCTACATGATCAGCCTATCTTCTTTACTGAACCATGGAGATCTGAAGCCAGGAAGTTCCAGAAGGTAGTTAAAGTTTGTATAGATGCTGGATTATATGCAGACAGTAGTATATATAGTTCTAGTACTTAAATTTGATGTAAATAATTAGAAACTATCGTCAAGGGGGAGTCTGTTGGTACACCTTGTGTGACGATAGCAGTCTAATAGATCTAACATTTTGGTTTAAGTAATATTCAGAGTATTGAGAATCATCGAGTGTTTTGATATATATGTTTATATGTGTTTGACTGTTATTGATTGTGTGTTTGAACTTCATGTAACGTATTACAAGAAGTTCAAACGTAAAGAACAAAGATTAGCTCAAGCATAAGTAAAAACATAAGTTTCAACACTTAGGTGTTTAAGAGTTTTGGCTAGATTCGAATCAATTAAGGGTAGACATTCGAATCTGTGATAGATTCGAATGTAGCCTTAGATTCGAATGTGCCCAGATTCGAGAATGTCATTGTGGACAGACTCGAATGGGCCTTGGGCCAGATTCGAGTTTGGCCCACATCAGACTCGAATCAGGGTCTATAATTAGGGATAGACTCGAGTCATTAGCAGACTTTTAGCAGAATTCGTGAGGAATTAAGCTTAAGGCGATCTCGAGTTTATCATCAGCTTGGTGAGTGTTCTTTCGGAGAGAATCAGTTCGTAGGATCGTTCGTGTGTCGTTCATTCAGCCTCTGATAGTCTCCGTGTTTTGTAGTTGAGAGTTGTTTCCGTCTACCCGTTAACGAGGATTCCGCACTCGTTGACGGCTCCGCATCTAGATAGATCTCGTAGTGGTAGACTTTACATTCTTCGTCTCTACTTGCGAGATGAAACAGGAATAAAGACAAGTGTGAAAAGCCTCAGAGTCATTAATCATCGACAACAACACTGTGTTGTTATTCAAACTACTCCTAGTTCTCACACCAGAATACAGATTTCCTATGATACTCTCAACCGGATGATCCTTATTTATCCTCGATGTTTCAATCTCATCGACCCTAAGATTATCTTCTAAGTTTGATCCTGTTTCACCTAACGGGGGAACGACTTCAGACGCTATATTCTCTTCCTCATGATCACTTTCCTCGGAGTTAGAAGTAGTAGTCTGATTCTCGTTTGTAGGTAACTCAGGTTCATTCTCTGATGGAGCTCTATCTTCTGTCGATGTAGGCTCAGAAGTTGATGGAATGCTCGTCCTTGGAAAACATTGACCGTCGTCATTCAGATTTAATGACGATAAGTCATTTCCAATTGTACCTGCATTTCCATCCAAAGGAATGTTAAATGATTCAAACAAAGAGTCATAATCAAATATCCATTCCGGACCAGTTTGGGATTCATGTGTGTAACTTGTTTACATCAATGTTATACACAATTTCTACCGTACCATTTGTTTTGTTAAAAACCATTTTGTTTGGTGAGCTAGGCACATAACCTAGGAAATAACCTTCATCAGCCTTTTCACCAAACTTAGGTGGATGTTTTGTTTTCATTAATGTACACGGTACCCCAAACAGTTCGAAGCCAGTTAAATTTGGTGGTCTTTTATTCAGAACTTCATAACAGGTTTTGTTCAGTGATTTGACAGTAAGGACTCGATTTAAAACATGACAAGCGGTATTCACTGCCTCCCCCCAAAACATGGTAGGAAGCTTTGAGTCCGAGAGCATGGTCCTTGCTGCCTCAATCAAAGTCCTGTTTTTCCGTTCTGCCATCCCATTTTGTTGTGGCTCATTTCGTGCACTAAATTGATGCACTATGCCTTTAGATAGGCAATATACACCAATTACTGTGTTTTTAAACTCTGTTCCATTATCACTCCTGATACGTTTACCCTCGTCCCATAGGAATTCTCGACTTGGTCTAAGAACCAAACAACTTTGCAGTTGTTTCGTCCTTTGTACCTAAAAAGAAAACCCATGAAAAACGTGAGTAACCATCAGTGATAACTAAACAGTACCAACTACCACCTATACTCCTTTTATTGATAGGTCCAAATAGGTCCATATGCAACAAATCGAAGGTGGAAGCGATTGAGTTCTGAGTCTTAGACTTGTGTGACTTCTTGTGTTGTTTGCCTTTCTTGCACGGTACACACTTGTCTTCAAACTAAAAACTATTCATCGGGAAACCTTGCACCAATCCATGTTTAGGGATGTAGTTCATTTTCCTCAGGTGCAAGTGTGCAATGCGTCTGTGTCATAGAATGGATTCCGTCTCTGAAGCTTTGGATAGAAGACATATTGGTCCCATCGATGAATCCGATTTATTCATGTCTAGCATGTACAAATCATTCTTTCTTGGGATCTCATCAGTATCCACTCTTCAGGTACTTTAAAACCCAGTTTTATCACTAACGCCTCAGTATCAGTGAAAATCACTGAGTTCTTCTTATCACAGATTTGAGATACACTAATGAGATTGTGATCAAGTTTATCAACATGGTAAACTTGATCAAGTTTGATAGTCCCATTAGTGACCACTCCGATACCTGTGATATTTCCTCCTTTGTTTCCAGCGAATGATACGAATCCCCTGTTTCCTCCCTTGAAGTCTGTGAGCAGACTTCTTTCCCCAGTCATGTGCCTAGAGCAACCACTGTCGACGAACCACTTGTTGTTTTGACCTGTAGTTATCTCCTTCACATGAAAGAAAAGAAGTTAGTTATCACGGGGAACCCAAGCTATGACTGACTTGGTAATACCATTCTCATCCACATACGTGAACTCCTTCAAAAACTCATCTCTCCTTTCAGGTGACTTGGGTGTTTGAGTGAGAACCTGTTGTGGTGCAGAGTGATTTGAATTCACTCTTGGCCTTTGGTTAGGCATTTGCTGTGGCCCTCGAATAATTTTTATTATAAGGCATTTCAGATTGATATCCTTGGGCTCTTCCTGGTGTCTGATGTCTTTGAGGAGTGTGAGACCTAACCGGAATGTAAGCTCTTCTAGGTGTTGTACTCCTATAGACTTGTTGAGGTCCTAAACTAGATTGATTAGGGAATCTATTCGGCGAATTAGTCCTAACCACTTCATTTGGTCTAATAGACACAGGTATTTGTCTTACAGCGGTCTTGGGTGTGGCATTCACAGTTTTCACAGTGGTTTGAGAACTACTTGTGCTAGCTACACTTGGTGAGGGTTTATGTTGTTCCGACTTTCCAACAATAGGTGTAGATTCTACCTTCTTATATGGACAGCTAGACGCGACATGTCCCCTTTCATGACATCTAAAGCAAGAAATTTTATCAATAGACTTCTTATGAGTGCCCTTTGACTTTGGTGTCTCACTAGTGTCAGTTTATTTCTTTTCAACTACAGTGACTACGTCCTCTTTCTGATTATTAATTTCAGGTTTAGCTTCTCCTAGAATTTTGTCACTAGAAGACTGCACGAACTTGACTTTCTTAATCAGCATTGTTATTAGTCACCTTAGATGATTTAAACTTATCAGATTCAGAAACAGTTTCAGCTGCTATCTCTGATTCAACTAGTTTATCAGCCTTATCCTGAGGCTGAGGCACATAATTCTCGTTAAAAGGTGGAGGACTCTCTTTATAACCTAAACCTACTGGTTTCTTAGACTGACGCTGTGCATCTAAGATTTTCCCTAGATTCAGTGAAGAGTTCCTAAACT
The DNA here is from genome assembly GCA_020465985.1 of Centrapalus pauciflorus. Lineage (NCBI taxonomy): Eukaryota > Viridiplantae > Streptophyta > Magnoliopsida > Asterales > Asteraceae > Centrapalus > Centrapalus pauciflorus. The sequence goes on from JAANYP010005092.1 coordinate 162,504, forward strand.
TTTCTAACTTACTATTTACCTCTGCAACTTTAACTTTTGATTCAGCTAGCTCGACCTCCTTAATCGTAAGTTCTTTTTTTAAAGCCTCAACATGCTCATACATCAGTTCTATCCTGACACACTGCTCACTTAGTTTGTCTTTTAGAACTATTACATCTTGAGCATCTGCTTTCAGCTTATTCCTAAGATCTTCTTTAATATCTAGGAGGCTAGAATTATCTGATTTTAAGGATTTTATTTGAGCAGTTAAATTGCTATGTGTTTCTAGAACTAAATTCAATCTATCATTAGAAGTAGCACATAAAACACATAAATCACAGAATGTAGAAAGGTTCAAAATTACCTTTGTATGATCAGATTCCACGTTAGCCATCTGCGCTGCAAACTCCAGAATCGACTGATTGTCTGACTTCTCCACCAAAACAGGACTTGTATCATTCTGTTCATTGTCCTCTGTTACTTCCTCTGCTCCAACATCTCCGATCTCTGTCACTTCAGCCATGAAGGCTCTAGCATTCGACTCCGGATGAGAACTCCAAACGTAAGTCCCATCAAGCTGTCTTTCTGATGATACGTTCGTTAACAGACCAACGATGTTTGCTTGATTACTCGAACTCCCAGGCTGATATCTTCCCTGAGATTGATTCTGATAGTTATCAACTTTGGGTCGTTGACACTCGCGTGCAAAATGACCTAATCCTTGGCAGTTATAACATTTGACCTTGGATTTGTCGAACCCAATTTTATTGTTGCTAACGTTCAGATTTCTGCCTATTCGTTTTATGAATCTTTTGACCCTTTGAGTCACCATGGCCAGTTGCCATTGAAGATATATTTCCTCCAAATCATCAGGATCCACCTGATCATAGTCCTTTTCCCATAACGCAGGATCGTTGATTTTTCCTTATACACAATTTCCATATGCAGCAACAAACTAAGCCAAAAGATTCAGATGAGTTTCGGCTGATTGTGCACTCATAGGCATCTTTGTGTACTGTTGAGAAGTAGATGCTGAGTGAGTCGGTTTCTCTTCCGGTTTAGAATACCCTAAGAAAGCCCGACTGCTTGTTTCTTCGACGTCTACTGGAATAGACGCTTCACCCGTGAAGAAAGTTGTAGCTGTTTTCAGTTCACTCGCGACAGAAGGTTTTGACTTTGCAAAATACATGTCTAGATCTTGGACCTGATCATATTCCCTTTCCTTCTTGAGTAACTGAAAGTTGTAAGCCCTCAGCATACCAATGACTCCTTCAAGAGTAAGAGTTTCGAATTTTTCTTCATCATGCTTTATAAACGCTATGTACATCTCCCACTTCGCTGGTAAAGCATCAAGAAGTTTCTCTATCTTCTCAAGTTCACGATACTCGACATCGTGATTATCCAATTCCGTCAATAAATGGTAGAACCTTGTGATTGTCTCATCCAGCTTTTCGTTTTTCAGTGCTTTGAAAATCGTGAACTGCTGCTTAAGCATCTCGGTCCTTCCCTTTCTAACTCTCGGATTTCCTTCACACCGTTTCTCAAGTGCATCCCACAGCTCTTTAATTGTACGATGATTCCTAAATGTGTGTAGAATCTCCTGAGGTAGTGCCATGCGAATAATTGAAAACGCTCTGTTCTCAGCCTCATATAGTTTCTTGTCATCATCCTTCATCTTCTGATATGTCAGGATTCTCTGACGACCCTCAAACTCCTGAGTAGGCGGAATGTATCCCTCATCGATACAGATCCACATCCGCATGTCATTGAAACGAGCGAAATCGGCAAACCTATCCTTCCACCAGTACTAATCTTACAACCTCATCAGCTTTGGTGGAGAATTTGCCTTGCCAACTTCGTGGTCCATTTCGATAAACTTTTGCAAACTAGACATTCTTTCAAAACTTTTTAAATTTGAACTTAATTAATTTAATTTGAAATTAACTTAAAATCAACTCTTTCGAACTTAGGTAAGTTCGAATTAGATGAATATTAAATTTGTTTGAAATTAAGTTCGAAATTGCTTAAGTTCGAACTCAACAAATTCAAAAGTTTGAAAAGTTCGAGGTTTCTTACAAGTTCGAAGTCTGACAAATTCGAATGATATCAAGTTCGAATCTCAGCCAAATTCGAATGAAACCCTAAAATCAATTCGTGAGGAGCGTATTTTCTGACAAGTTTGAAGTTTCAGTCAAATTCGAACAAACCCTAATACCCCCTATGTTCGAGCGCCGCAAGTTCGAAAAACGGCCAAAAAGTTCGATTTTTTTCAAGTTTTCAGTTTAAACCAATATTTTTAAGTCTAAAAATACTGATTTCGACCAAAATAATGAACTAAGGTAAACTTTTCTCCGTTATCTTGTTTGTATAACTCGAAAAACTAACCAAAAATGTGATTGTTCCCGTCCAAGACGCTAAGAAACCACGGATGTTGATTATGAACACGAAGAACACCCTTTTGGCTCTAATTCCACTTGTAAGGTCACCTACCTACGGATCCTATCTTTACATGACGCCGTCCAACGAGTGCGGAATCCTCGTTAGCGGTTTGACGGATAGACCACACACACGGAACACGGAGACACACACGATGATAGACGAACAATAGAACGCTCCGACACGTGATTCTCTCCAAGAACACACACAAAATCGCCTCTGCAAGTTCAAGATTGGCTAATCCTTAATCTCTACCAAAGTTCTGCAAAAGTTGTTAATTAAAACGAATTAACCCTTAATTATAACCCCTGATTCGAATTTGCTCAGGACAAGTTCGACAAGGCCCAAGGCCCACGAACTTGTCCTCCATAAGTTCGAACAAGTGACTTTGAACTTGTCTTTGAACTTATGTTTGAACTTACCTTTGAACTTATGTTTGAACTTATGTTTGAACTTATGTTTGAACTTATCGTAAACCATCAATTACAACCAAGTTCAAACACACATACAATTAATATCAAACATATATCAAACATATAACAAACATATATCACACGCGTATTAATATGCAATTACGAACAAATTGACTATTACAAACTATCGTCTTTACTTAGACTGCTATCATCACACAGGATGCACTAACACATCTCGATGATTATCGCGCCTCTCATTCCTCTCTATTTTCCATTCGTCTTTATGATCCCCTCGAGGTTCCTCACGGCAATCATTTCTTCTGGGTTCACGGGTAGTGTTTCTCTCTTCTCTGAAACTACGATCCGTTCTCTCTTCCCTGCGCATACGCGACCCTGTTTCATATCTCAAGTTGTTGTTGGTCTTTTTCTTAAAGAACCGCTGATTGAACTTGTTGGATAGAAGAGCAAGTTGATCACGGAGGTCTAGCATTTCAGAGTCTGAAGAATTGTCAGGTTCATGGCTTGACTGCCCCATTTGAGGATCTTTGTAGGAGAAAGGCATGGCTGGAGATTTGCCTTTTTATCAGTGATCAGGGCAAGGGAACCATTCACTGGTCTGGTCCCACTTGCAGATAACGACTCAACCTTGTTTCTTATAGCTAGATGATAATCAACATCGTCTTGAAATTCTTGCAGATTTTCAAATAAGAAATGGATATTGATATCATTCAGATCGTGAGTCCTCTTTACTGTACGACATGTGGAGTTCCATTCAGGACGAAGCGAAGCAAGAAAACGAAGATTGATGTCGTCCTGTGAGGTGTTGACTTTGCATTTTTTTAATTCGTTTAAAATGGAGCAGATGCGATTGTAAGTGCTTTCAAGAGTTTCTCCGTCTCGTGCCTTGAACTTAGAGAAAGCAGCCTTGATGTTCTCCCTTTTCATTTTGTCGCCCTTTTTCAGACCCTCGTATTTGGTGAGCAATTTCATCCCACATGGCCTTGCCAGTCTCTTGACTGTCAATACTGTTGAGAATGGTGTTGGGAAGGGCTCTAAGTCGTTCCTGTTCAGTCTGAAGCCCTCGTGGTTCACGAAGTTCGGGAATTGGTGGATCATTATCGGGTTTGGCAGGTATGATGGTGAAATATTATGAAGGACCTTCTTCAAGAGATTTAAGCATCAAAGAACCCAGATCATGCAGCGCAAGAAATCTTAGAAACCTTCTCTTCCATTGATCTTATTCTCCACGATACAGAACCGGTGGACGGATATTCGTTCCCAAAATTAGAGCCTCGTTTGCCATGATTGATTTTGAAAATAGATCTTAGAAATGGAAACTTGGAGATGATTGATTTTTTTTTAAAAAAAAAATAAAATAAAATAAATAAATAACTTGTAACCTTAAACAAATTTTGGAGAATTAAAAAGATTTTGAAAAACAGTGGGGATACTGAAACCTTGGAAGTATTGAAACCTAGTACTGAAACCTTGGGTACCGAAACTGTTGAGTACCGAAACCTTGGGTACGGAAACCTTGGATACTGAAACCTTGGGTACTGAAACCTTGAGTACCGAAACCTTGGATACTGAAACCTTGGGTACTAAAACCTTGAGTACCGAAACCTTGGATACTGAAACATTGGGTACTGAAACCTTGAGTACGGAAACCTTTGGTACCGAAACCTTGGGTACTAAAATTGTTTGAGAAAACTACCGAAACCTTTAAGGTTTCGGTATATGTTGCTGAGACCTTTCTTATATACCGAAACCTTGGACCAAAAAGCTACTGAAACCTTTTACTGAGATCTTGAAATACTACCAAGACCTTTAAAGAGGAAACCCTTTTTGCGACTTTCTGCACTAGTTTTCAAGCCTGAAACTTTTTTCCAAATACAGAGACCTACTGAAACTTTTATGGTTTTGATATTTCCAAAATTCCATGATTTTTCAAGATTTTTCTCACAATACAAGTTGTAAATCTCAGAAATATTAGATATAAGTTTCAAGTAATTCAATTCCGTTGCAAATAAGTACGTTTAACACAAAACATTTTAAATTTTTTTGGTCAAATTTTTGGTACATAACACAGGGATTATCGAGCAGGTGGTTTCAACCAAGATAGTTCATTTACTCCATGAAAAAGATGTTGTTTTTCACAATAAACATATTCTTGATGATTAATAACAACATACAAATGATATTTAAGCAAAAGATCAGAGATTTAGACCTTTTTGAGAAGAAGGAGATGAAAAGCAAGCTACGTTTTTTGAACACAGCTCCAAGTTGAAATCCAATTCCAAGCTTTGATACCAAATGAAAGCTTGATTTCCCAGATATTACACAACCATGGCATATAGAGTAACACTCAATCAGATTTATCAATGAAAATACTCTATAGGATGAAGAAGATGAAATGCTCTGTGAGAGAAAATATGTCACTGTAAGATTTTCTTCTTTCAACAACTAGAAACCCTCCATCTCATATGGCTTTTATAACCATTGAGACTTTGGGAATATTACATAAAAGGTCCTTGAACTTAAAACATTACATAAACAAATACATAGCTAGAATTAAATTATTACAAACAAAATATATTAACTGGAAATTGAAATAAATATGTCTAACAAGAACTGATATTACAAGGATTCAAGTCTAAATTAAGGTAAGAAAAGTGATTTCAAGTTGGGGTTTTCTTGGAGGAGTTTAAAATGAAAAATTCAGAATTGAAATCTGATAATTTGTTGTTGCATGTATGTTTTTATAGTTGAAAAACATCAATTGAAGTCCTTAGAAGCATCAGAAACAAAAATCATTCACGGATTCAATCTAAAAGGTAAGAAATATGGAATTTATAAACTTTAGTGTTCTTGAAGTTTTTCTTCATATTTGGTTAAATCTGGATAGAAATGAGTGTTAAAGATAGAAAAAATGGTCTAAAAACACTCAATATATGTTAATATATCATTTGTCTGGATTGCATGTTAATAAAAATGAGTTTGGTGAATTTTTTAGCAAAACCCATAGGCTTCGACTTGCTGAACTGCAGGTCGACTCGTTAAGTCGGGTAGGATGACTCGGCGAGTCGCCAAGAACATCAAACAAAGAAAATTGTGGCAGATGTGCCTGTTGTATCTGAATTCCCGGATGTGTTTCTGGAAGAATTGTCTGGTGTGCCACCTGAAAGACAAGTGAAATTTCGTATTGAGTTGATCCTTGGAGTTGCTCTAATAGCTCGTTCTTCGTACCGCCTCGCACCTATAGAATTGCAAGAAATGATGAAACAACTTCAGGAGCTTTTAGATATGGGCTTCATTCAACCGAGTTCTTCACCATGGGGAGTGCCAGTATTATTTGTAAAGAAGAAGGATGACACAATGAGAATGTGCATTGATTATCGCGAGCTGAACAAAGTAACTATAAGAACAAGTATCCGCTGCCAAGAATTGATGATTTGTTTGATCAGCTGCATGAGGCTAGTTACTTTTCATAGATTGATCTACGATCATGGTACCACCAGTTGAAGGTTCGCGAAGAAGACATACCGAAAACGACTTTCAGGATTCGTTACGGACACTATGAGTTCTTGGTTATGCCATTCGGGTTGACCAACGCCCCACCTGCTTTTATGGACGTTATGAACCGGGTTTGTAGATCGATGTTGGACACATCAGTAATTGTATCGATGATATTCTAGTATACTCTAAGTCTGAAGTTGAGCATCCTATACATCTGAAGGAGTTATTGGAGCTATTGAGAAAGGAAAGGTTGTATGTCAAGTTCTCAAAGTGTGAGATTTGGCTACAACAGATTCAATTTATAGGGCATGTGAATTCTGGAGCTGGAATTTTGGTGGATCCAGTTAAAGTGGAAGCGATAAGAAATTTGGAGCCGCCTCGTAATGCCACTGAGATAAGGAGTTTCTTAGGGTTGGCAGGTTATTACAGGAGATTTATAAAAGATTTCTCAAAGATTGCAGTCCCATTAACTGCATTGATGAAAAAGAATGCGCCGTTTGTATGGAAGGCTGAGCAACAAGAAGCATTCGAAATCGTGAAGAAAAGTTTAAGCGAAGCACCAATACTTGCCATACCAAAGGGTAATGAAGATTTTGTAGTCTATACGGATGCATCAAGACTGGGATTAGGGGCTGTACTGATGCAACGTGGGAAGTTTATTGCTTATGCCTCGAGACAGCTAAAGCAGCATGAGAAAGACTACTCAACTCACGACTTGGATTTAAAATTCACGCATAAGGAGTAAGTATGTAAGAAGTGAATCTTCAAACAAATTTTATATAACAGATCGTATCGAAATATGTCACACCCTGCTACCTCGGTTGGCAGCGAGACGTGACGAGTGTGGAAGCGTAACCATAATCATAATGAACGACCACTATATGGACGTTTTCAAAAATACATCGATATGACTTTAAAAGGTAGATATGTTTTACATAACCCGTAAATGATAAAGAGTAGTTCGCAAGGTACAGAGATTTAAATACATAATTAAATTATCCAAAATAATGCAAATAAATCTCCGACGGTTTGAAAAAGAATGCGACTCCTTAAGTGCGGAAGCTTGAAACTAGTTACTTCTGAAGGCATACTTGCCTTAATTTCTTGAAAATACACGCTAAAATACGTCAACAAAATTGTTGGTGAGCTCATAGGTTTACACGTAAATCTGACTTGTATGGACAACAATAATAGAGTTTGAATTTATAAAATCATAAATTCCATGTTATGTATTACATATAAACCATCATGCAACCGAAGCTTCATTATAAATGAGTTTGCCCTGTGCAGTATTCCCGTACGTGATACCGTGTGTTAAATATATATGCACTCGCTGTTAGCCGAACCGAGCTAACCCGAATGGGGGACATGACTCCCAATAGATCTATCCACAATATATTCGCGCTTACAAATAAATGCAATTAACGGTTTATGATATAAGGGCGGATGGAACCACATGTGTAATACATAATAGAAATGAAATGGTTTTCGTGTCCATATGAAAACCAAGCATGTATTTCATCCTCAAAACATAACAGTGTGAAAATAGGGGCTATGAGAACTCACCGAACTTGTGATGGCAAAACTAGGCGCAAAAATGCAAATGTGCGTTGTTTGATGGGTGATGAAACCGGAGGTGTTTAACCGAGTATATTTATAGATTTTTATGTCTTAAATCACCAAACATTACAAGTTTATAAATAAAATGCGCTTAAAACGTCAAGTATATATATATATATATATATATATATATATATATATATATATATATATATATATATATATATATATATATATATATATATATATATATATATATAATTTTCCAGCTTTTTCAGAGGTTTTTCGGCCTACTTTGAGGCTGTTTTTGACCAAGCTCCAAAATGTTTTAGACTTTGGTTTTCTAGGACATTCAACTACTATATACAAAGGATTTTTAGAATCAAGAACGGCCATTTTTCGAGTTGTTTAGGTTAGTGAAAAAGCTCGTTAAAAACGCTATGTTGGCCATTTTTGAGCTGTCACACTTTTGGTTTCCCAAATAATTTCTGGAGGTCTTAAACTTCACAATAAATCATGCAAATTTGCAGATCTATAGTTATGACATAGATCTAACTTTTGAGACAAGAATCAACTCATTTCGTTGAGTTATGAATTAGTTATGAATTTTCAAAGTCGATATAAATTTTCTGCCGAAAATCCGTAGTTTATAAACTTACAACAACTTATGATTCTTGTTGTTTATTCAAAGACTACTTGTATAAAAGTCATAATAGTTATAAAAACACATATATATCACATGTTTTCATAATATTAACACTTTTATAATGTGTTCACATATTCATAAACACATTTAAAGAAACAACTTAAAAATAAAAACTAGAAACTTATAAACTTGAGTTTTTATGAAACTTGTTGTTGTAGGTGATTATATATATTATGCAAGACTTATATAAACATAAATATAAGATGTAATAGGTTAGTATTTACTTACTTTGATGTTTTTAGAAGAATGAAAATGAGTAGAAGGTTGGATCTTCAAAAGTTTCACCAAGAACACTTCAAAAATATGAAGAACACTTGAAAGAACACTTTGTGTGTTCTTGAGGCTTGATGGCCGGTTTTCAAGAGGGAGAGAAAGGAGAGATTTTGCTTTGAAGGTGTGAGGAAAATGCAAGGAATTAGGGTCTTATTTATAGAGGTGAAAAGGTGGTGAAATGATGAAAGGAGTTGTAAAATCTTGGATGAAAGGAAAGAGGTGGATTTGATGTAGAAAGGTTGAGTAAAAAAATACAAACTTTTGGTCCTTGTGTACTACATGGTGGCCGGCCTAGATAGGGTATTTTTGATGTATTTTTTTTTTGTATAAAAGTATTTAGAAATGTATTCTTGTATTTCCCTTTTCTTATAAATTCATAAATACTTTTGGATGCATTGTTTTAATTAATTGTTTTAGTCTTGCATAATTAAGATTAAGTAATTGTATTAGTGTATGATTAGTGTCACTAATCATGATTTAATTATGTACTTAGTTGAATTAATCCTTCATGTCGTAAATTGATCGGATTAATTGATTTCCCGATTTATCGCACCGATGAATTTGATTCTAATTGAGTTGAATTTTCTAATAAGCCTTGTTAATCACTTGATTAATTTCTAATGACTACTGATTAGGCTATAATTGACTATTAAATGTAGATTAGGGTTTTGTTGCTAACCTGGTTTAGTGCCGGATGTTACAGTCTCCCCCTGTTAAGGGAATTTCGTCCCGAAATTAGCTCGTGTTCTCTACTTCTTGAGTACTTGAGAACAGGTGAGGATATTTTTCCCGGAACTGATCTTCTCGTTCCCATGTAAACTCAGGACCTTGCTTAGAGTTCCATCTGACTTTTATTATTGGGATTCGACTGTGCTTGAGTTTCTTGACTTCTCGGTCCATTATTTCTACAGGTTGCTCAATGAAGTTCAACTTATCGTCTAACTCCAGCTCGTCCATGGGTATAACGAGTGATTCATCAGCCAGACACTTCTTAAGATTGGACACGTGGAAGGTGTTATGAACGTTACTAAGCTCTGGGGGCAGGTCGAGTCGGTAAGCTACCGGGCCAATTCTTTTGGTGATCTTGAATGGTCCGATATAACGAGGATTGAGTTTTCCTCGTTTCCCAAAACGGATTACGCCTTTCCAAGGTGAGACTTTCAACATTACTTGATCTCCCTCTTGGAATTCCAAATCCTTCCGTCGAATGTCTGCATAACTCTTCTGTCGATCCCGCGCGATCTTTAATCGGTTACGAATCTGGGCTATCTTTTCTGTAGTCTCTTGGATGATCTTCAGGTCCAGTGATCTGACTATCTCCTACTTCAGCCCAACAAAGAGGTGATCGACACTTTCGCCCGTAGAGTGCCTCGAATGGGGCGGTCTTAATGCTTGAGTGATAGCTGTTGTTATAGGAAAACTCGACTAATGGCAGGTGTCTGTCCCAACTTTTGCCAAAATCGATGACACATGCCCTTAACATGTCTTCCAACGTCTGAATCGTCCTTTCACTCTGACCATCCGTTTGCGGGTGATAGGCTGTGCTCATATCTAGGCGTGTACCCAGTGCTTCTTGCAATGTCTGCCAAAATCTTGATGTGAACCGGCTGTCCCTGTCTGATATAATTGATACTGGTACTCCATGCCTTGAGACGACTTCTTTAAGATAGATTCGTGTTAACTTATCCATTTTATCAGTCTCCTTGATGGGCAGGAAATGTGCGGTTTTGGTAAGCCGATCCACAATCACCCAAATAGTGTCATAACCTCCAGAAGTCTTTGGCAACTTGGTGATGAAATCCATGGTGATGTTTTCCCACTTCCACTGGGGTATTTCTGGTTGAACTAGCAATCCTGATGGTTTTTGGTGCTCAGCTTTAACCTTCAAACATGTTAAGCACTTGCTGACGTATGTAGCAATGTCAGCCTTCATATTTGGCCACCAGTACATTCCTTTCAAGTCGTGATACATTTTATCTGACCCAGGATGGATAGCATATCTTGTCTTATGCCCTTCATCCATGACCAGCTTCCTTACTCCTCCGAGTTTTGGTAACCAAATTCTGCCCATGAAGTATCGACATCCATCTGGCTTGATTTCAAACTGTTTATCCATCCCTCTCAAGGCTTCATCCAGTATATTACCCTCCTTGACTGCTTCTTCTTGTGCCTCGCGGACTTGAGAGTTTAGGTTTGACTGTATAGTCATGACCAAAGCTCGGACTCTCAAGGGTTTAACCCGTTCCTTTCGGCTCAGGGCATCAGCTACGACATTTGCCTTCCCCGGATGATAACGAATTTCGCAGTCATAGTCACTAAGCAGTTCAACCCAACGACGCTGCCTCATATTTAACTCTTTCTGATTCAGAATATGTTGAAGGCTTTTATGGTCTGTGAACACCGTGCACTTAGTTCCATACAGGTAGTGCCTCCATATTTTGAGAGCAAACACCACTGCTCCAAGCTCTAAGTCATGAGTCGTATAATTCACCTCGTGAATTTTGAGCTGTCGTGATGCGTAAGCAATGACTCTATCCCTTTGCATGAGCACACAACCTAATCCATTGTGTGAGGCATCACAGTTTACCACAAAATTTTCAGTCCCTTCAGGTAAGGACAGAATTGGTGCACTACACAACCTTTGCTTTAACTGCTGAAACGCCTTTTCTTGCTCTTCACCCCAGATATACTTCACATCCTTTCGAGTCAATTCCGTTAAGGAACCCGCTATCTTTGAGAAGTTTTCGATAAATCGCCTATAATAACCGGCAAGTCCTAGAAATTGGCGGATTTTCGTGGGGGTTCTAGGAGTCGCCCAGTTCTTTATGGCCTCGATTTTTGATGGATCAACTTGGATTCCCTGGCTGTTGATCACATGTCCAAGGAATTTAACTTCTCGCAACCAAAATTCACATTTTGAAAATTTGGCGTATAACTGTTCCTTCTCTAACAACTCCAATATCAGCTTGAGGTGGTGTTCATGCTCCTCCTTATTTCTGGAATAGATGAGAATATCGTCTATGAACACTATTACAAATTTGTCCAGATACGGTTTACACACTCGATTCATGAGGTCCATGAATACGGCTGGTGCGTTGGTCAAACCGAATGGCATTACCTGGAATTCGTAATGTCCATAACGAGTTCTGAATGCTGTCTTGGGTATGTCTTCTTCCCGAACCTTTACTTGATGATAACCGGATCGCAGATCAATCTTAGAGTAGAAGCTAGATCCTTGTAGTTGGTCAAACAGGTCATCAATTCTGGGGAGAGGGTAGCGGTTCTTTATCGTTAACTTGTTTAGCTCTCGGTAGTCTATGCACATTCTGAAGGATCCGTCTTTCTTTTTCACGAACAAGACCGGAGCTCCCCAAGGTGAGGAACTTGGTCGAATGAATCCGTTATCCATCAACTCTTGTAATTGATTGGATAGCTCTTGCATCTCAGAAGGGGCGAGTCTATATGGGGCCCTTGCGACCGGTGCAGCTCCCGGCATCAAATCGATTTGAAACTCTACTTGCCTAGTTTGCGGAAGTCCAGGCAAATCTTCCGGGAAGACCTTCGGATAGTCACAAACCATGGGAGTATCCTCGAGTCGCTTCTCCTCCGACTCTTTTTCTACAATTTGCACTAGTACTGCATGACAACCTTTCCTAAGGCACTTTAATGTTCTTAGGCTGGATATGACATTCAACTATCGGTTCTTTCTTTCTCCTTGGACTGTTAGGAACTTCTTCTTGTGGAGTGGTATCCGTACCACTTTCTTACCACACAAAATCTCGGCATGATTGTGTGACAACCAATCCATACCAACTACTACGTCGAAACTTCCGAGTTCTATAGGCATCAAGTCTATTTTAAAGGGATGATCTGCCAGCTTCAGTGTGCATTCCTTAATGATACTACTTGCCTCTATTATTTTACCATCAGCCAGTTCTATAGTATAAGAGTTGTCTAAGGGAAAAGGAGCGGCATTCAATTGCTTACTAAACTTATCAGATATAAAGCTCCTATCAGCCCCAGTATCAAAGAGTACGTAAGCATAAATGTCATTTAAAAGAAACGTACCTGATACTACGTGGGGATCTTGACGAGCGTCACCTGCTCCTAACACAAAAGCTCTCCCCTGAGCTCCTCCACCATTCCTCAGCTTCGGGCACTCACTCTTGAAGTGCCCAGTAACTCCACATTCAAAGCAGCCTTTTTGATTGCTGCCACTAGTTCCCGGGGCTCCAGATTTACAGTCCTTGGCCATATGCCCTAAACGTTTGCATTTTCCACAGTGGGTCGGACAGGGACCCTGGTTGTGATGGAAGGTACATTTAGTGCAGAAAGGCTTGGTACCGGTATAACCTCTTCTTGGCTCAGCTCCCGCTGCGTAAGCCTTAATGGTCTCGGGCTTTTTGGATTGTGAACCGCATTCTTCCCGGTCTTGTCTTCCCACTTTCTTTTGTTCTCCCCGGCCTTGGTTTCATTTCTCCGGGATACTTTGTCCATAAGATTATTGGCCATCCTGATGGCATCCTGTAGGGTGGATGGGTTTGAGGCAGTCACATTACCTTGAATTTGAGGAGCGAGTCCCCAAATGTAACGTTCGATCTTTTTGTACTCCGGGGTCACCATTTGAGGACACAGGATACTTAGCTCGTGAAATCGGTTGGTATATCCTGCAACGTCCGATCCCTTCATTGACATGTTCCAGAACTCCGATTCCATTTTCTGGAGTTCGTTCCTCGGACAGTACTCGTCCGTCATCATTTGCTTCAACGCTGACCATGTGAGCTGGTAGGCTTCATCGATACTTACAGACTGGACATAGGAATTCCACCATGTGAGGGCGCTATCTTGTAGAGTGTGAGTAGCAAACTTCACCTTATCTCCCTCAGCACATCCGCTGACGCGAATGACAGATTCTAACTTCTCAAACCATCGTATCAAGCCAACGGCTCCTTCAGTTCGGTTGAAATACCGGGGTTTGCAACTTAAAAATCCTTTAATTCCACAACCTTTTGCGTGGATTTCAGTTCCTCCCGTGGTGCGGCTAGCACCACCATCTCCATTAGCTGTGCTATTCCTATTTGCCTCATACGTGGCCATAGCGGCAGCCACTCTTTGTACGACTAGCTCTTCAATGTCAGCAGCGTTCATTGCTCGTTTCGGCGGCATTATCTTAAAATTTTAAAGAAAAAGCATAGTGTAAGAAATTGAATCTTAAAGAGGTAAATTTTCCTTAAAGCACAATACTATAATCATCAAACACAATTTCATAAATAACTTGCAATTTTCATTAATCATTCGAAATTTTCTTACATTAGGGGCGGGTTATTACCCGAAAATTTTGTCCTATACTATTACATGATATTTTCCTACCATTACAAAGATAGATAGAAGTGCACTAAGTGTGAGAGTGATCGGGGGTCTCTCCCTTTTCCATCGCGTTGAGGCGCTGAGTCAGCTCCTCGATCCGAGCTTGGCTTTCGGCTAGTTGCTGCCGAAGCTCATTCAGGCCATTCTGTTGGATGGTGAGAGCATGCTGGTTAGCCCAGTAGATGTTGGAGTTTTGTAACTCCTCCTGCTCTAGACGAGCGGTCATCCCACCGATATCTAGGTTAAGTGATCAGATTTGGTGGTCATGCCTGGTCGACCGTGCTATCAGAAGTGGTATGGTTTGCTCGGTAGGCTCTTGGGTGAGGGTCGGGACAGGTGCGGAGGATGGTCCTCCTATCTCGAAGTTGGGAGGATTTCCCTCCATCTGCCTCCATTCGCGGAGGGTCTCCGGTATCCAGGTCCATCGCCGGGCGTCTACCCGTCGGTGTGGTGGTGGGGATTGGGCTGGGGAGTCGGGACAGGAATAGACTCCCCTCTTGGTGGGTTCACCCGCTTTCGGGGTGTGTACAACATTTTGGGGCCGTTAGGGTAAGGCCTATACGACTTATATGACGGTTCGGCTGGATGGTATGGAACGCGAGCAGGGACCGTTGGGGGCAATGGATCTTCTTCCTCCATCGGCTCCTCTTCCGTCTCCTCCATCGGATCTTCCGAGGGGTCCTCTTCTTCCGATGTTTCTTCTTCGGGGAAGATCTCAGTGGCCGTGGGGCTCGCAGGAGTGTACTCCTCCTCTGAATCCGATATGATGATGGTTTCCGGATGGGACATGATTTCTGCTATCAAGGTCCATTCATAGTCTTTTAGTTAGTTACAAAATATTTTTAAAATCAGTAAATTTTATGTGCAGTTATAGTCTAGGGTACTAATGCAACCTAGTTCCCTATAACTATGGCTCTGATACCAATCTGTCACACCCTGCTACCTCGGTTGGCAACGAGACGTGACGAGTGCGGAAGCGTAACCATAATCATAATGAACGACCACTATATGGACGTTTTCAAAAATACATCGATATGACTTTAAAAGGTAGAAATGTTTTACATAACCCGTAAATGATAAAGAGTAGTTCGCAAGGTACAGAGATTTAAATACATAATTAAATTATCCAAAATAATGCAAATAAATCTCCGACGGTTTGAAAAAGAATGCGACTCCTTAAGTGCGGAAGCTTGAAAGTGGTTACTTCTGAAGGCATACTTGCCTTAATTTCCTGAAAATACACGCTAAAATACGTCAACAAAATTGTTGGTGAGCTCATAGGTTTACACGTAAATCTGACTTGTATGGACAACATTAATAGAGTTTGAATTTATAAAATCATAAATTCCATGTTATGTATTACATATAAACCATCATGCAACCGAAGCTTAATTATAAATGAGTTTGCCCTGTGCAGTATTCCCATACGTAATACCGTGTGTTAAATATATATGCACTCGCTGTTAGCCGAACCGAGCTAACCCGAATGGGGGACATGACTCCCAATAGATCTATCCACAATATATTCGCGCTTACAAATAAATGCAATTAACGGTTTATGATATAAGGGCGGATGGAACCACATGTGTAATACATAATAGAAATGAAGTGGTTTTCGTGTCCATATGAAAACGAAGCATGTATTTCATCCCCAAAACATAACAGTGTGAAAATAGGGGCTATGAGAACTCACCGAACTTGTGATGGCAAAACTAGGCGCAAAAATGCAAATGTGCGTTGTTTGATGGGTGATGAAACCGGAGGTGTTTAACCGAGTCCTAAATGATAATGAGGACTTAATATCACCAATATATGATAATATGTATATTTATAGATTTTTATGTCTTAAATCACCCAACATTACAAGTTTATAAATAAAATGCGCTTAAAACGTCAAGTATATATATATATATATATATATATATATATATATATATATATATATATATATATATATATATATATATATATATATATATAATTTTCCAGCTTTTTCGGAGGTTTTTCGGCCTACTTTGAGGCTGTTTTTGACCAAGCTCCAAAATGTTTTAGACTTTGGTTTTCTAGGACATTCAACTACTATATACAAAGGATTTTTAGAATCAAGAACGGCCATTTTTCGAGTTGTTTAGGTTAGTGAAAAAGCCCGTTAAAAACGCTATGTTGGCCATTTTTGAGCTGTCAAACTTTCGGTTTCCCAAATAATTTCTGGAGGTCTTAAACTTCACAATAAATCATGAAAATTTGCAGATCTATAGTTAAGACATAGATCTAACGTTTGAGACAAGGATCAACTCATTTCGTTGAGTTATGAATTAGTTATGATTTTTCAAAGTCGATATAAATTTTCTGCCGAAAATCCGTAGTTTATAAACTTACAACAACTTATGATTCTTGTTGTTTATTCAAAGACTACTTGTATAAAAGCCATAATAGTTATAAAAACACATATATATCACATGTTTTCATAATATTAACACTTTTATAATGTGTTTACATGTTCATAAACATATTTAAAGAAACCACTTAAAATAAAAACTAGAAACTTATAAACTTGAGTTTTTATGAGACTTGTTGTTGTAGGTGATTATATATATTATGCAAGACTTATATAAACATAAATATAAGATGATATAGGTTAGTATTTACTTACTATGATGTTTTTAGAAGAATGAAAATGAGTAGAAGGTTGGATCTTCAAAAGTTTCACCAAGAACACTTCAAAAATATGAAGAACACTTGAAAGAACACTTTGTGTGTTCTTGAGGGCTTGTGGCCGGTTTTCAAGAGGGAGAGAAAGGAGAGATTTTGCTTTGCAAGGTGTGAGAAATGAAGTGAATTTGAACCTCTATTTATAGATGAATAAAGGTGGTGAAATGATGATAAAAGTTGTAAAATCTTGGATGAAAGGAAAGAGGAGGATTTGATGTAGAATGGTTGAGTAAAAAATGAGTTCTTTTGGTCCTTGTGGTCCTTTACATGGCCGGCCTATATATGTATTTGTGGTGTATTTTTCTTTTTTTTTTTTTTGTATAAAAGTATGTAGAAATGTATTCTTGTATTTCCCTTTTCTTGTAAATTCATAAATACTTTTGGATGCATTGTTTTAATTAATTGTTTTAGTCTTGCATAAATAAGGTTAAGTAATTGTATTAGTGTATGATTAGTGTCACTAATCATGATTTAATTATGTACTTAGTTGAATTAAGCCTTCATGTCGTAAATTGATCGGATTAATTGATTTCCCGATTCATCGCACCGATGAATTTGATTCTAATTGAGTTGAATTTTCTAATAAGCCTTGTTAATCACTTGATTAATTTCTAATGACCACTGATTAGGCTATAATTGACTATTAAATGTAGATTAGGGCTTTGTTGCTAACCTGGTTTAGTGCCGGATGTTACAGTCTCCCCCTGTTAAGGGAATTTCGTCCCGAAATTAGCTCGTGTTCTCCACTTCTTGAGTACTTGAGAACAGGTGAGGATATTTTTCCCGGAACTGATCTTCGCGTTCCCATGTAAACTCAGGACCTCGCTTAGAGTTCCATCTGACTTTTATTATTGGGATTCGACTGTGCTTGAGTTTCTTGACTTCTCGGTCCATTATTTCTACAGGTTGCTCAATGAAGTTCAACTTATCGTCTAACTCCAGCTCGTCCATGGGTATAACGAGTGATTCATCAGCCAGACACTTCTTAAGATTGGACACGTGAAAGGTGTTATGAACGTTACTAAGCTCTGGGGGCAGGTCGAGTCGGTAAGCTACCGGGCCAATTCTTTTGGTGATCTTGAATGGTCCGATATAACGAGGATTGAGTTTTCCTCGTTTCCCAAAACGGATTACGCCTTTCCAAGGTGAGACTTTCAACATTACTTGATCTCCCTCTTGGAATTCCAAATCCTTCCGTCGAATGTCTGCATAACTCTTCTGTCGATCCCGCGCGATCTTTAATCGGTTACGAATCTGGGCTATCTTTTCTGTAGTCTCTTGGATGATCTCAGGTCCAGTGATCTGACTATCTCCTACTTCAGCCCAACAAAGAGGTGATCGACACTTTCGCCCGTAGAGTGCCTCGAATGGGGCGGTCTTAATGCTTGAGTGATAGCTGTTGTTATAGGAAAACTCGACTAATGGCAGGTGTCTGTCCCAACTTTTGCCAAAATCGATGACACATGCCCTTAACATGTCTTCCAACGTCTGAATCGTCCTTTCACTCTGACCATCCGTTTGCGGGTGATAGGCTGTGCTCATATCTAGGCGTGTACCCAGTGCTTCTTGCAATGTCTGCCAAAATCTTGATGTGAACCGGCTGTCCCTGTCTGATATAATTGATACTGGTACTCCATGCCTTGAGACGACTTCTTTAAGATAGATTCGTGTTAACTTATCCATTTTATCAGTCTCCTTGATGGGCAGGAAATGTGCGGTTTTGGTAAGCCGATCCACAATCACCCAAATAGTGTCATAACCTCCAGAAGTCTTTGGCAACTTGGTGATGAAATCCATGGTGATGTTTTCCCACTTCCACTGGGGTATTTCTGGTTGAACTAGCAATCCTGATGGTTTTTGGTGCTCAGCTTTAACCTTCAAACATGTTAAGCACTTGCTGACGTATGTAGCAATGTCAGCCTTCATATTTGGCCACCAGTACATTCCTTTCAAGTCGTGATACATTTTATCTGACCCAGGATGGATAGCATATCTTGTCTTATGCCCTTCATCCATGACCAGCTTCCTTACTCCTCCGAGTTTTGGTAACCAAATTCTGCCCATGAAGTATCGACATCCATCTGGCTTGATTTCAAACTGTTTATCCATCCCTCTCAAGGCTTCATCCAGTATATTACCCTCCTTGACTGCTTCTTCTTGTGCCTCGCGGACTTGAGAGTTTAGGTTTGACTGTATAGTCATGACCAAAGCTCGGACTCTCAAGGGTTTAACCCGTTCCTTTCGGCTCAGGGCATCAGCTACGACATTTGCCTTCCCCGGATGATAACGAATTTTGCAGTCATAGTCACTAAGCAGTTCAACCCAACGACGCTGCCTCATATTTAACTCTTTCTGATTCAGAATATGCTGAAGGCTTTTATGGTCTATGAACACCGTGCACTTAGTTCCATACAGGTAGTGCCTCCATATTTTGAGAGCAAACACCACTGCTCCAAGCTCTAAGTCATGAGTCGTATAATTCGCCTCGTGAATTTTGAGCTGTCGTGATGCGTAAGCAATGACTCTATCCCTTTGCATGAGCACACAACCTAATCCATTGTGTGAGGCATCACAGTAGACCACAAAATTTTCAGTCCCTTCAGGTAAGGACAGAATTGGTGCACTACACAATCTTTGCTTTAACTGCTGAAACGCCTTTTCTTTCTCGTCACCCCATATATACTTCACATCCTTCCGAGTCAATTCTGTTAAGGAACCTGCTATCTTTGAGAAGTTTTCGATAAATCGCCTATAATAACCGGCAAGTCCTAGAAATTGGCGGATTTCCGTGGGGGTTCTAGGAGTCGCCCAGTTCTTTATGGCCTCGATTTTTGATGGATCAACTTGGATTCCCTGGCTGTTGCTCACATGTCCAAGGAATTTAACTTCTCGCAACCAAAATTCACATTTCGAAAATTTGGCGTATAACTGTTCCTTCTCTAACAACTCCAATATCAGCTTGAGGTGGTGTTCATGCTCCTCCTTATTTCTGGAATAGATGAGAATATCGTCTATGAACACTATTACAAATTTGTCCAGATACGGTTTACACACTCGATTCATGAGGTCCATGAATACGGCTGGTGCGTTAGTCACATCGAATGGCATTACCTGGAATTCGTAATGTCCATAACGAGTTCTGAATGCTGTCTTGGGTATGTCTTCTTCCCGAACCTTTACTTGATGATAACCAGATCGCAGATCAATCTTAGAGTAGAAGCTAGATCCTTGTAGTTGGTCAAACAGGTCATCAATTCTGGGGAGAGGGTAGCGGTTCTTTATCGTTAACTTGTTTAGCTCTCGGTAGTCTATGCACATTCTGAAGGATCCGTCTTTCTTTTTCACGAACAAGACCGGAGCTCCCCAAGGTGAGGAACTTGGTCGAATGAATCCGTTATCCATCAACTCTTGTAATTGATTGGATAGCTCTTGCATCTCAGAAGGGGCGAGTCTATATGGGGCCCTTGCGACCGGTGCAGCTCCCGGCATCAAATCGATTTGAAACTCTACTTGCCTAGTTTGCGGAAGTCCAGGCAAATCTTCCGGGAAGACCTTCGGATAGTCACAAACCATGGGAGTATCCTCGAGTCGCTTCTCCTCCGACTCTTTTTCTACAATTTGCACTAGTACTGCATGACAACCTTTCCTAAGGCACTTTAATGTTCTTAGGCTGGATATGACATTCAACTATCGGTTCTTTCTTTCTCCTTGGACTGTTAGGAACTTCTTCTTGTGGAGTGGTATCCGTACCACTTTCTTACCACACAAAATCTCGGCATGATTGTGTGACAACCAATCCATACCAACTACTACGTCGAAACTTCCGAGTTCTATAGGCATCAAGTCTATTTTAAAGGGATGATCTGCCAGCTTCAGTGTGCATTCCTTAATGATACTACTTGCCTCTATTATTTTACCATCAGCCAGTTCTATAGCATAAGAGTTGTCTAAGGGAAAAGGAGCGGCATTCAATTGCGTACTAAACTTATCAGATATAAAGCTCCTATCAGCCCCAGTATCAAAGAGTACGTAAGCATAAATGTCATTTAAAAGAAACGTACCTGATACTACGTGGGGATCTTGACGAGCGTCACCTGCTCCTAACACAAAAGCTCTCCCCTGAGCTCCTCCACCATTCCTCAGCTTCGGGCACTCACTCTTGAAGTGCCCAGTAACTCCACATTCAAAGCAGCCTTTTTGATTGCTGCCACTAGTTCCCGGGGCTCCAGATTTACAGTCCTTGGCCATATGCCCTAAACGTTTGCATTTTCCACAGTGGGTCGGACAGGGACCCTGGTTGTGATGGAAGGTACATTTAGTGCAGAAAGGCTTGGTACCGGTATAACCTCTTCTTGGCTCAGCTCCCGCTGCGTAAGCCTTAATGGTCTCGGGCTTTTTGGATTGTGAACCGCATTCTTCCCGGTCTTGTCTTCCCACTTTCTTTTGTTCTCCCCGGCCTTGGTTTCATTTCTCCGGGATACTTTGTCCATAAGATTATTGGCCATCCTGATGGCATCCTGTAGGGTGGATGGGTTTGAGGCAGTCACATTACCTTGAATTTGAGGAGCGAGTCCCCAAATGTAACGTTCGATCTTTTTGTACTCCGGGGTCACCATTTGAGGACACAGGATACTTAGCTCGTGAAATCGGTTGGTATATCCTGCAACGTCCGATCCCTTCATTGACATGTTCCAGAACTCCGATTCCATTTTCTGGAGTTCGTTCCTCGGACAGTACTCGTCCGTCATCATTTGCTTCAACGCTGACCATGTGAGCTGGTAGGCTTCATCGATACTTACAGACTGGACATAGGAATTCCACCATGTGAGGGCGCTATCTTGTAGAGTGTGAGTAGCAAACTTCACCTTATCTCCCTCAGCACATCCGCTGACGCGAATGACAGATTCTAACTTCTCAAACCATCGTATCAAGCCAACGGCTCCTTCAGTTCGGTTGAAATACCGGGGTTTGCAACTTAAAAATCCTTTAATTCCACAACCTTTTGCGTGGATTTCAGTTCCTCCCGTGGTGCGGCTAGCACCACCATCTCCATTAGCTGTGCTATTCCTATTTGCCTCATACGTGGCCATAGCGGCAGCCACTCTTTGTACGACTAGCTCTTCAATGTCAGCAGCGTTCATTGCTCGTTTCGGCGGCATTATCTTAAAATTTTAAAGAAAAAGCATAGTGTAAGAAATTGAATCTTAAAGAGGTAAATTTTCCTTAAAGCACAATACTATAATCATCAAACACAATTTCATAAATAACTTGCAATTTTCATTAATCATTCGAAATTTTCTTACATTAGGGGCGGGTTATTACCCGAAAATTTTGTCCTATACTATTACATGATATTTTCCTACCATTACAAAGATAGATAGAAGTGCACTAAGTGTGAGAGTGATCGGGGGTCTCTCCCTTTTCCATCGCGTTGAGGCGCTGAGTCAGCTCCTCGATCCGAGCTTGGCTTTCGGCTAGTTGCTGCCGAAGCTCATTCAGGCCATTCTGTTGGATGGTGAGAGCATGCTGGTTAGCCCAGTAGATGTTGGAGTTTTGTAACTCCTCCTGCTCTAGACGAGCGGTCATCCCACCGATATCTAGGTTAAGTGATCAGATTTGGTGGTCATGCCTGGTCGACCGTGCTATCAGAAGTGGTATGGTTTGCTCGGTAGGCTCTTGGGTGAGGGTCGGGACAGGTGCGGAGGATGGTCCTCCTATCTCGAAGTTGGGAGGATTTCCCTCCATCTGCCTCCATTCGCGGAGGGTCTCCGGTATCCAGGTCCATCACCGGGCGTCTACCCGTCGGTGTGGTGGTGGGGGATTGGGCTGGGGAGTCGGGACAGGAATAGACTCCCCTCTTGGTGGGTTCACCCGCTTTCGGGGTGTGTACAACATTTTGGGGCCGTTAGGGTAAGGCCTATACGGCTTATATGACGGTTCGGCTGGATGGTATGGATCGCGAGCAGGGACCGTTGGGGGCAATGGATCTTCTTCCTCCATCGGCTCTTCTTCCGTCTCCCACATCGGATCTTCCGAGGGGTCCTCTTCTTCCGATGTGTCTTCCTCGTGGAAAATCTCAGTGGCCGTGGGGCTAGCAGGAGTGTACTCCTCCTCTGAATCCGATATGATGATGGTTTCCGGATGGGACATGATTTCTGCTATCAAGGTCCATTCATAGTCTTTTAGTTAGTTACAAAATATTTTTAAAATCAGTAAAACGTAAGTGCAGTTATAGTCTAGGGTACTAATGCAACCTAGTTCACTATAACTATGGCTCTGATACCAATCTGTCACACCCTACTACCTCGGTTGGCAGCGAGACGTGACGAGTGCGGAAGCGTAACCATAATCATAATGAACGACCACTATATGGACGTTTTCAAAAATACATCGATATGACTTTAAAAGGTAGAAATGTTTTACATAACCCGTAAATGATAAAGAGTAGTTCGCAAGGTACAGAGATTTAAATACATAATTAAATTATCCAAAATAATGCAAATAAATCTCCGACGGTTTGAAAAAGAATGCGACTCCTTAAGTGCGGAAGCTTGAAAGTAGTTACTTCTGAAGGCATACTTGCCTTAATTTCCTGAAAATACACGCTAAAATACGTCAACAAAATTGTTGGTGAGCTCATAGGTTTACACGTAAATCTGACTTGTATGGACAACAATAATAGAGTTTGAATTTATAAAATCATAAATTCCATGTTATGTATTACATATAAACCATCATGCAACCGAAGCTTAATTATAAATGAGTTTTGCCCTGTGCAGTATTCCCATACGTAATACCGTGTGTTAAATATATATGCACTCGCTGTTAGCCGAACCGAGCTAACCCGAATGGGGGACATGACTCCCAATAGATCTATCCACAATATATTCGCGCTTACAAATAAATGCAATTAACGGTTCATGATATAAGGGCGGATGGAACCACATGTGTAATACATAATAGAAATGAAGTGGTTTTCGTGTCCATATGAAAACGAAGCATGTATTTCATCCCCAAAACTTAACAGTATGAAAATAGGGGCTATGAGAACTCACCGAACTTGTGATGGCAAAACTAGGCGCAAAAATGCAAATGTGCGTTGTTTGATGGGTGATGAAACCGGAGGTGTTTAACCGAGTCCTAAATGATAATAAGGACTTAATATCACCAATATATGATAATATGTATATTTATAGATTTTTATGTCTTAAATCACCCAACATTACAAGTTTATAAATAAAATGCGCTTAAAACGTCAAGTATATATATATATATATATATATATATTTTCCAGCTTTTTCGGAGGTTTTTCGGCCTACTTTGAGGCTGTTTTTGACCAAGCTCCAAAATGTTTTAGACTTTGGTTTTCTAGGACATTCAACTACTATATACAAAGGATTTTTAGAATCAAGAACGGCCATTTTTCGAGTTGTTTAGGTTAGTGAAAAAGCTCGTTAAAAACGCTATGTTGGCCATTTTTGAGCTGTCAAACTTTCGGTTTCCCAAATAATTTCTGGAGGTCTTAAACTTCACAATAAATCATGAAAATTTGCAGATCTATAGTTAAGACATAGATCTAACTTTTGAGACAAGAATCAACTCATTTCGTTGAGTTATGAATTAGTTATGATTTTTCAAAGTCGATATAAATTTTCTGCCGAAAATCCGTAGTTTATAAACTTACAACAACTTATGATTCTTGTTGTTTATTCAAAGACTACTTGTATAAAAGTCATAATAGTTATAAAAACACATATATATCACATGTTTTCATAATATTAACACTTTTATAATGTGTTCACATATTCATAAACACATTTAAAGAAACAACTTAAAAATAAAAACTAGAAACTTATAAACTTGAGTTTTTATGAAACTTGTTGTTGTAGGTGATTATATATATTATGCAAGACTTATATAAACATAAATATAAGATGTAATAGGTTAGTATTTACTTACTTTGATGTTTTTAGAAGAATGAAAATGAGTAGAAGGTTGGATCTTCAAAAGTTTCACCAAGAACACTTCAAAAATATGAAGAACACTTGAAAGAACACTTTGTGTGTTCTTGAGGCTTGATGGCCGGTTTTCAAGAGGGAGAGAAAGGAGAGATTTTGCTTTGAAGGTGTGAGGAAAATGCAAGGAATTAGGGTCTTATTTATAGAGGTGAAAAGGTGGTGAAATGATGAAAGGAGTTGTAAAATTTTGGATGAAAGGAAAGAGGTGGATTTGATGTAGAAAGGTTGAGAAAAAAAATACAAACTTTTGGTCCTTGTGTACTACATGGTGGCCGGCCTAGATAGGGTATTTTTGATGTATTTTTTTTTGTATAAAAGTATTTAGAAATGTATTCTTGTATTTCCCTTTTCTTATAAATTCATAAATACTTTTGGATGCATTGTTTTAATTAATTGTTTTAGTCTTGCATAATTAAGGTTAAGTAATTGTATTAGTGTATGATTAGTGTCACTAATCATGATTTAATTATGTACTTAGTTGAATTAATCCTTCATGTCGTAAATTGATCGGATTAATTGATTTCCCGATTAATCGCACCGATGAATTTGATTCTAATTGAGTTGAATTTTCTAATAAGCCTTGTTAATCACTTGATTAATTTCTAATGACTACTGATTAGGCTATAATTGACTATTAAATGTAGATTAGGGTTTTGTTGCTAACCTGGTTTAGTGCCGGATGTTACAAAATAGTTATACTGACCATGTCACTAATATGCTATTAATGGGTTATTAAAACCCGATACTTATATAGCAATGTTGCTATTTATATGTCTGGGTCGGATAATCCGATGGTACTAGTTGGACATAACCCACTTATAATGGCATGTACAGGCATACTAAGTATTTATTAAAAGCCCTCTTGAAAATTTGGATTGATTCCGTGGGCGGAATCCTTTTCAAGGGGGAGTATTTGTAACATACTCAAAATTAAGATACTAATTATAGTTAATAAATCTATCAAACGAATTGTAATTGATTGTTTAATTATGATTGAAATTAAAATCCTAGCTATAAGCTGTAACCACTTGTACTATACACATCAAGCCTTGTAATTGGGTAATTCGTAGGAATGTGTATAATCTTTAAAGCCAAAGGAACAAGTAATATAAGCAAACTTATATGTTAAAAATACTAACTTATGGCTGGGAATTCAAGCAAGGAGAACTTGAGGGGTTATAGTTGTTTATATATATTTATGTCGGTCAAATAAGGTCTAAGACAAGTGTATATGAGTGTTTAAAGAAGGAAAAATCGGTTTTGGATTGAAAGGTGACGAGCAGGTGCAAAAAAACTGAAACAAAATGTGTAGTTTAGGTATACTCGGTGAGTTCCCCTACAACTCGTGGAGTTACCATCAGATGGGCCATTTTCCAAAAGATAAAAGTTGTAGCCCTATGTGTCCTCTTCGTCAGGACACTTGAATCACCTAAGTCCGAGTTCGTATGGAAAAGTTATGGCCAAAATACGAAACTAGTGCGAGTTAGACAATTCTCTTCGTTTCATGTTGATTTCTTCGTCTACGAACGCCGAATAAAAAGTCATGTTTGTGTTAAATAACTTGTAAAATATGTATTCCTGAATATTTCAGCACCTTTGATGATTCTTTTACACAACCCAAGAAGAAACAAGCTCAATAATTAGGTTATGATGAAGAAGACAAATAGAATATTGAGAGAGAAAGACAAAATGGCGGCTGCTCTTGTATATTCAATATGAACCGTGTCTTTACAATAAAGCAAACCCTAGGAGCTTTATAGCTCCAATTAATTAACTATGGGGCATTGGCACAATTGCCCCTTAGACTTTTACATATAAATAAATAACAAGGAAACAAATACAAAGCTAAATGCTAAGCAATTAATTATTACAAAATAACTCCATATGATCGAAATTAAATGTCTAACAATCTCCCCCTTTTCGATCATTTAGGAGGTCCTGGAACTTTGGCATGATCAATTGATTCTCGGAGTCCAAGGATGACGTCAAAGCGTCTGGTCACTTGTCTCATATGTAGCCTTTCGTTCAGGAGGTCAATGCCGCTGCGGGTGTCCTGAATCTCCCTTGGTGAGCACCTTTGTTGAAGATCTGGTTGAGCGTCAAAATCTTGAACTTTCTATGTAAGCGCGGCTCGAACCAATCTGAGTGTACCATCGGAGTAACAAGGAAGATCCTCAAAGCGCATGAACCTTTTGTAGCCCTTCTGATTGACAAAAATAACACCCAGGCCTCCTCTGAATATAACTCTGTAGGCCGGATGGTGGGCTAGAAGGAAGCTATCTTGTTCCGGTGCTCGAAGACCCACTTTAACCATCACGCTCTCGATTGCCATTTGGAAGTCTCTGAGGCACATAATGATCGAGCGGCGGTTCATGCTTCGAACTAGGGCACCCACAGCAGTCATATGGGACAGACGTTTTTTGATGCGATTTTTCAAGCAGTTGTGTAAAAACTCAACGTCGTCCACACTTATGAAGTCTAGGTCATTCTCGAAGATGCCATTAGCCATGCCATCTTCTCTTTCTTCTTGAAAGGAAGGATAGTAGACTTTGGCTCTTTTGCACATGGTTATGGTTCGGAGTTTCTTTATCTTCGATTTTGAGACTTTTGACCTTCTCTCCCCGAGCATTAGTTGATCGTATTCGGCCTGTTCAGCTTTGGTTACATTTGTCAGTTCCATAAGTAGGCGTCTGCTGAAGGATCCAGGCTTCTTTCTGAATACCATTTTAAATCTCTCTTCTAAGTACGGGTTCTGAAACTGCTCAGGGGGAAACTTCTGTAGGAATTCTTTAAGGCCCTGAACGGGGGGATCTTCGATTTCAGACCTTTTAGCTTCAAGAAGTTTTATGACTGTCCCCCACCGTTCTTGTCGAATTTTGTCTTTTTCCTCTTGAGGCAGTTTGTGTACTTCACCTCTTGAATATTGACCTACCCAGAATATGTCAACTCTCCTATATTCACCAGGTCCTTCTGGAGTTTCATCAAAGCAATCAACCCTTTTGGTTTGTGAAGGACCTGGGAGTTCGGTTTGTTGGACTGGAGGATGGCTTGGAGATCTTGGAGGGCTTAGGACAATATGGGATTCTTTGAGTGATGGGGGAGCTTGAATGGATGAAAGAATTTCTTGTTGAGGGGCTGGTGGTGGTGAGTTTAGGAAGTCAAATGAGGAGGATGAAGATTTTTTCGTTGGTGATTCGGGCTCAGGCTTAGGAATTATCAAAGGTTCGCTGTCATCAATATCGGAGTCCGAGTCAGATACCAATATGATTTCAACTTTCTCATGAGCGGGCTCGAACTCTACCATAGCTGTCATTGGATCCAGTGGAGCTGGACCCTCGAACATGGGCTCGTCTTCTATCATTAAGTATTCCTGAGCCTCCTGCCTCTGTTCCCCTGACCCCTGAAACTCTGTCCCTTCGGTGGCCTCTGCTCCCCTTAAAAACAGCATGGGGTCCTCAGACTGAACTTTCTGTCTTTTCTCCCCCTCATGACGATCAGGGTCGTCCTGATCATGTTTTCTTTTCGGAGCCTCAGCCTGAGGATGGCACTGGAGTTCAATTACCGCAGACTCGAGGCGGTCCATTCTGGAGTTTATCTGCTCTTGGACTTGAAGAAATAACCGTGTAAGCGCATCAAGTTTTTCAGAGAGCTCTGCTATCTGGTTTTGAACTGAATGGGATCCTGCTGGAGGGGCAGCTTCGGAAGTGACACCCTTACCCTTTGTAAGTGAGAGAAGGGCGGTGTGACGTTCCTCGGCAGCCTCCTTTTGGGCGTCCATGTCAGCCCGGGTAATCACTCCGGCAACACGTAGAGCTGCTGTTAACATCTCCAAATTGATGGGGAGATGGTCGGAAGTGGATGGCGTTGAATGAGCCACTCCAGGTCTTCCTTTCGTCATTTCTGGATCTGGTATTGGACGCTCAGATCCGGAAGTTTGTGGAGCTGCCACAGAGGCAGCTCTTGGGGATGCCACGGAGGCATCGTGCGTTGTGTGTATATGAGGGGATGGAATCGTGAAAGAAGGAAGGTCGGTCACGTGGGGCAGAGTGTGACCTCTTTCAACACCGCCACTCTCCGAATGAGAGGGCGATGGTGTATATGCAACAACCCCGTGGAATGAAGTGGTCTCCCTTTGAGGGGAAACCAAGTGGGTGGTGGGGGTGATTTCGACCGTTGGACTGACGGTCTTATGGAGGGGAGTCCGGCTGATTGGGCTTCGTTCACCCTCAGATTGGATATCTATCGCTCGCACGACAGAGACGGTTCGTTCTGAATCTGCCATCTCTGCCGCCTCACCACCTGCTCCCTCCCTCACTAACACATGCTCCCTCTCACTGATTCCTAATTGTTGAACTTCTACCTGAGCTCCCTCATCCTCACTCATGTTGGCCTCACCTTCGGATTGGTTAGTCTCAGTCGGTTCTGACTGAGACTCCTCTGGATAAAACTCTTGAATCTAAGCCCTAACCCATTCCAACCCCCTTGCCTGTAGCAGCAGTGATAGTGGAATTTTCATGATAGGCACTGTAGGGGCCCCTTTTGGCAACATTAGCTTTTGTATGGCCACAGTGGGGTAGACGTCTGCTTCAGGACGTTCGTGGATGTCGTCGTCATTATCCATTGCATACTGGATGATGAGCTGCAGAAATCGTTGGAGAGGAATGTACTTTCTTCCCTTCTTGGTTCCCCTCTCCACATGAACTCGTCGCAATTCCTCGAAGAGGAAAGCAGCATAATCAACGTGTCGGTCAAAGGCAAAGCCGGTGAACATGGCTAATACCTGAGCTGATGCAGAGTCGTGGCCGGAGTGCTTTGCGGTTAAGCACTTGTTGATAACATCGAAAAGGATCCGCCAATGAGATTGCAGATATTTAGTGCGGAAATCGGAGGGTTTTGAGAGAGGGCCGTCATAACCCAGGGTTTGGATTTCGGCTAGGGTTTCTGAGATGGATGGGATGGGATCAAACTGAAAGCGGGTTGGCAGGTAGGTTTCGATGGGTAGGCGAAGAATATGGCGGATGGCGGCTATGGTGATTTTGACTGGGACGCAGTCGATGGTGGTTTGGAAGAAAGGTTCGGCGTCGGGAATGTATTGCAATCTGTTCCAGAATTGTTGAAGATATATCTGGGGAACAGCGATTGCGGTGGATAACGTGGTGAATGAGGATGTCAAATGCGAGGGTTTGGGGTTCTTTTGTTAGGATGGAAACGTCGAGCTGCCAGTTGTGTGGAATAAACTCGACAAACTCAGCGTTGGGAAGGAGGGATTGCTCGGGTAGTTGTGCATTATTATTTGGGATGGGGGGATGGGACAGGGTGAGGTTAACAGCCGGTTCCAACATCCTGGAGATGCCAAAGAAGGAAAATGCAAGAAAAACGAAGAGAAATGAAGATCGAAAAGCTTTGAATGAGTGACAATGGTGGTTCGGCGGTGGGTGAAGGCGACGAGAGATAGAAGAAGAAGATGAAGTTTCTTGAAAATGAAGGAAGGTAAACAGTTGACCGGTTGACTACCCTTTTTAAAGGCAGCCGGGTCGGATCCAGGTAGTAGGATCCGCGCCCAATTGGTGGAATTGGCCGCCGGTTTTGTTCACTTAATACACACTTCACACAAAAATTTGGGCTTTTAAGAAAATAAACAAAAACAAGATTTTGAATAAAAATTTAGCCCAATTTTATTACATCTTTTTGAATTTTTCCAAGAAACTACAAAATAACATATTTTTGGTATTTTCTTTGATCTTTTAAGTTAAGATAAAATAAACCAAACTAATAAAATAAACTAAAATGTTTTTGGCTTTTTGATAAATTTAAAATTTAAAATCTTTTTGGGATTTCTTGACCTATTAAATTAAACTTAAAATTAAATTAAAATATGAC
>JAANYP010005093.1:0-71202 GCA_020465985.1 Centrapalus pauciflorus
GTATTTCAAATGGATGTGAAGAGTGCATTTTTGAATGGGAAGCTGCAAGAAGAAGTTTATGTCAAGCAGCCTCCAGTTTTTGAAAATGAACAACATCCAGGTTTTGTCTATAAGTTGGACAAAGCTCTCTATGGTCTCAAACAAGCCCCTAGAGCCTGGTATGACACTCTTACTGAGTTCCTTATGAGCAATGGGTATTCCAGAGGTAAAGTGGATACTACACTGTTCATAAAGAAGGTGAAGTCTGACATTATGCTTGTTCAAATTTATGTGGATGACATAATATTTGGTTCTACTAATGAGCAGCTATGCAAGAATTTCTCATTACTCATGAAATCTAAGTATGAAATGAGTATGATGGGAGAACTAAATTTCTTTTTAGGATTACAGGTTAAACAAACCTCAACTGGAATTTTTATAAATCAAAGAAAGTACACTTTAGATCTTTTGAAAAGTTTAAATTTGATCAAAGTTCTCCTATTAACCCCAATGCACAACAATGTAAAATTGGATGCTTGTGCCAGTGCAAAGTTTTTCAAGGTAACAGCTTAGCAGAGGAATGATTGGAGTTGCGAATAATTTGAACTGCAGTAGGACCTGATATTATGTTTGCCACCGTGTTTATGTGCTAGGTTCCAAGCTAAATCCAAAGGAATCTCATCTAGCTGCTGTTAAAAGAATCTTCAGATACCTGAAGGGTACACCAGGTTTAGGTCTTTGGTATCCCAAAGACTCAAGCCTTGAACTAACAGGCTATTCAGATTCTGATTTTGCAAGCTGCAGGTTAGATAGGAAAAGCACAACAGGTGGATGTCAACTTCTTGGTGGAAAGTTAATCAGTTGGAGTAGCAAGAAGCAGAACTCAGTATCCACTTCTACTGCTGAAGCTGAGTACATTGCTGCTGGAAGCTGCTGTGGGCAGATTCTGTGGATGCAGCATCAGCTTGAAGACTATGGCCTTGTGTATAGGAAAACTCCTATTCTGTGGTGATAACACAAGTGCAATATCCATCTCCAACAATTCATATTCAGATAACAAAGCTATGAGGTCACATCACTTCATCAGGGATCACATCCAAAAAGGTAATGTGGAGGTAAGTTTTATTTCCACAAATGAACAGCTTGCAGACATTTTCACCAAACCTCTGGATGAAAAAAGGTTTAATTACCTTGTCAGCAAGCTGGGCATGTTAAACAAGAGTGACTAAGTGTCTCTCAACGGTCTAATAATTCGTATGTCTCACACTGCTCAAGTTTCTCTGAACAGCTTAGACAGAACAGGTTATACATGTTCTGTACTTAGTCATTTGTCTGAAAAACTTGAACAGCTTGAACATACAACAGGCTGAACAAAAACAGTTTAACCTGTTTATTCGTCCAGCCTGCTCTGATGGTTCAGTCTTCAACCTGTTCACTTCTTCACACTGTAACCTGTTTATCTATTGAACTCAACCTGTTCTCACAAAGGAGAGCAGGCTGAAGGAACAGTTTGAAGGAAGAACGGCTTGAAGACTGAGAACCTTGTTGACCCTGATCATCACAGGTTTGACCATCAGCGTAGACCAACAGTTTAATTACCTTTCTTCATAATTAAGTTTCTTAAATTATGTTTTATTTAACTTAATTACTGCGGATAATGTATGTTAAGTGTGTTAGTGATCAAAAAGGTCAAGTGGTCTGACAATGTTTCTGACATGGACAACCGTTCCGTTTTCCGTTAACAAACATTTCAAATCAAACCGCCCAAATCTTTTCTCTCTCATACACACGACCATTCAAAATCCTATAAATACCACCATACTGTTTCATCTTCGTCTTCCTCATCATTCCCAGAAATTCTCAAGAACCCTAACATCGACTAAGTGTCTTTTACTTCCTCAAACCTTCAAATTTCTCAAATGGCTCACAGACCCAATCCCTTTCTGCCAGTTTTCGTTGGTGAGGATGTTGTTAAACATCCTTCTGTCACCACGATGCTGACCCTGAAACCCACCAACTACATAGCAATCCTCACAATCCCCAAAAACTATGTGGGGAAGGGTTACGATCAAATGGTGGAATTCCTGCAAGTTCATCCGTTGAACTATGCCCTGACTGCATCTCCTGGTGTCCTGTACCAGGAAATGGTATACGAGTTCTGGTACACCTGCTCTTACAATCCAAACACTAAGGTTATCAGAGGTACTATTCTCAATGGGACTCAAACCATTGAGATTACAGTCGATCTTTTGAGGGAAGTTCTTCATCTTCCAGTGGCTGAGAACTATGATCTCCCTCAGCCTGAAAATGAGCAAATGGGCAATCTGCTACGCTTCTGTGGTGTGGCAGAACCCAAGGTTGGAACTACTTTGTACAGGAAGGAGTTATCACCTACTTACAACTTCTTATTTGCCTCTGTGGCAATGTCATTCAGCAGCAAGGTTGGTTCCTTTGACCAACTTAGTAGAGATGAAGTGCCGATAGTCCTTCAGCTGGTGGATGGGACTACACTTGACATGGCCAAATGGATCTTCTTGAACATGAGAAACCTGGTACAACAAGAGACAAGACCAGCAGCTGTCAGATATCCCAGGTTCCTGAGTCTCATCTTCTGCCATGTCTGTGGTGAGCATCTATATCACTCTCAACCCCTACTTAAAACTGCTGCATTCCCTGTGATAGGGAATAGGGTGTTTCATACTCCTGTACTGGAAAATGAGCCTCCTCTCTCAACACCAATGAGGAGGCTGTTGGGGTTAGTGGAAGGACCCTCTGCTGTGAGGGTGGATCCAGTCACTGCTGCTCCCGGTGGAAAATCCAAAGCCAGGTCTAAGTTGGTAAAAAGGACCTTGGCAGCTGAAGCTGGGCCTGCTAAAAAGAAGGCCAAAACAGCTCAATCTGAGTCTGCTCCCTTAGCCTCTGTGGCTGAGGAAGAGCAGATTCCTCACCCTGGCTCATTTGTTGAGCCTGAAGCCTTTGTGGCTGGTGCCTCTGTGGCACAAGAGACTATGGAACAGTCCAGCCCCACTGTTCCTGACCCAGTCTCCCATCCAGTCCAAACAGATCCCCTCTCCTCTCCACAATCACCCACTTCATCCCTCCGTTATCAAAGAAAATCATTAGCCAAAAAGAAACTAGCCCAGAAAACAGTCTCCTCTGTTCCCTCTCAACAGGGTTCAGTTGTAAAAGAAGCAACCCAAGCTGCCTCTCCTATTTTGGGAGAAGGTTCAGCTCATTTTGAGCC
The DNA here is from genome assembly GCA_020465985.1 of Centrapalus pauciflorus. NCBI lineage: Eukaryota > Viridiplantae > Streptophyta > Magnoliopsida > Asterales > Asteraceae > Centrapalus > Centrapalus pauciflorus. Next base: position 3,224 of record JAANYP010005093.1, read on the forward strand.
TGCTTCACTCCAGCCTGAGTCACCCTTGAGTCAGCCTAGACCCTCTGGTTCCTCCCAACAGGAACCAGTTGTACAAATGGAGATACCCACATCAACTATCCCAGCCTCCCAACAGGCTGAGGATATTGAAAGACAGGAGCCCTCTCCACTCCACACTGAGTCCACACTGTCCCCACTCATATCTCCTTACACCCTGAGTCTGCACGAGGTGCCCACGCTGCTGATATAGACCAATCAGCAGCTCAGCCTCAAACTTCTGTTCCCCATGATTCAGCTGTTCAACACCAAACAGCTGCTTAGGGACCAACAACACAAGCTGATGAACCTCAGGGATCATACCATCCCTCTGGTGAGGCTGATCCCTCAATGCAAATTCCATCAGCAGGTTTCACCACTGCTGATGTTGAAATGCATATCCCATCTCCCCATGATGAGGTGCCTTTAGACCAAGGCACTGCAGAGGGAACCACCACTGGCCTTCATGAGGGTGCTGCAACACAAGCAGCATCTGAGAGGCCCCAAACATCATCTCCTTCTCCTAATGATGCAGCTACAGCCGCTGCTGAAGGACCCCTTGATCCCTCTAACCTGGGCCACCTTACTTTTGCCCAGGCTATGGAACTATTGTCCAAAGTTTCTTTTCCTTCTCCCTCTCATCCTCAAACACCAGCCTCATCATCATCTTCTCCATCTACTCACTCCAAACAGTCCACCCATACACCACCATCTCCCAAAAACCTGCCTTTGAAGGATCAGCTTTCATTGCTGACCAACAAAGTTGGTTCTTTGGAACATACCATGCACTCCCTACCATCCATAATCTCAGACTCTGTGTCTGAGCAGATCAAAGGATTCTTTGATACGTTTAAAGAATCCTTCCCAGTTACTCCACAAGCTGACCACTCTCCACAGCTGCTTGCACTCACTGCACAGCTGCAAAATGTAACCAACTCTCTTTCCTCTATCCTCTCCTCACAACAGGACTCTGTGTCCTCTATGACAGCTATTTCTCAACAGCTGTCCTCTCTCCTCACTTCCTGTAATACTACCATTCCTTCCACATTGGCCAGCCTGAACACTCTTATAGGCTCTCTATCAAATTCTGTGTCATCAAACCTTGCTGATGTGCAAGATTCTCTTGAACTTCATCTTGCACAGCTCCAAAGTTTGTTGTTCACAGCTTCTGATAGAGACAACATTGTTAAGCTGACCACTTTTGCTGATTCCCATTCTTCTTCTCTTCAAAACTGTCTTTCCCAGCTTGGTGAGGTGAAGGACAACTTGGCTTACTTAGTGAACAGCCTTGTTGGTCCTAAACCTCCCAAACCTGCTGGCAAGCCTGCTGACTTTGTGTCTTCAGGCAGACCAGGGGTTGAAGTCGCTGCATCATCTCCTTCAAAGGGGGAGAAATCATCTGCCTCGAAGACTAAGTCTAAGGGGGAGAAGATTCCTTCTCCTAAGGAGATACCAGTGTCTGCAACCCAAACTGATCAACCAGCAGAAACAGGTGCAGCTGAAGGTGCTTCCCAAGCTGCTATGCCTACTCAGGCTGGCTCTCCAAACCCTGCTCAGTCTAAGGGGGAGGAAGTCATTCCTGAGGACAGGCCTAGCAGCAAAAGGAGGCACCTTATTCTTTCAGAGGAAAAAGAAGAAGAAGAAGAAGAAGAAAGTATTCCTGAAGCTGCTGTCCCTAAAGCAGCAGCTAAAGGAAAAGAAAAGGCAGCGGTGGATCCTATTGAGCAGAAACAGGCAGAAACTCAGTTTCACAAAGCCAGAGCCAAAGAGATGGGCCTCCCTATGCACAAATACTTTGAGTTTAGGGAAGAACAACTTAAGGCTCTGGAAGAGTTAAGAAAAGAAGAACAATCTGCCAAAGCTGCTAAGTCTCTTGCCCTCCAAGAAGCAAAGAAAATAAAAATGTCTACCTTGGAGGTGCAAAAGAAAATAATGGAAGCTGCCAAGCAATCAGCAGGAGAAAAAGGGAAGGAAGTGGAAAAAGGTACTCAGGTCTCAGTGACCAAATCAACAGTACCTTCTGCCAGAGCCAAATTCCATTTTGACAACTTGGCCAAAAAGAAATTTCATGATGTTGCTACTAGAAGGCTGGCCAAGGAAGGAATTGTCAAAGCTGTTCCCATATCAAGAAAAGGCACTCAGTGGAAACTTCAGATCACAAGGATGGGTGCAACAGGCCCTGAATTGGAATCATATGATCACGCTGATGTGGCTCAAATGGGTTACAGGGAATGGGTGGAACTGGCAGTTGCCCTGAGCCAGTCTAAGTCAGAAACGGCTAAGACTATCAGGGCATACATAAAGAAGCTGATGGAGAGAGTGAGTGAGTTGGGCCTGATCCCTAAAGAAGTCAAAGAGGGTGTCTCTGTGACATCCCCTAAAATCAAGGCCAGAAGGAAAAAGAGAGATTCAGAGCTGGAAGAACTCCTTATGATGATTGAACAAGGAGATTATGCTGTGGAAATTAAAGGAGTTGACCACAGCCTGCCTGAAGGAGTTGAATTTGAAGATGGCAAAGTGATTGAAGAGCCTGAGTTAGGGGCATTTTTTGTGGATCCCTTATCTCAGAAGAAATGTTTTCAAAGAGCTTCTGACCTACACAAAGTTGGTCTTAAGCAGCTTGCAGCCTTCAGAATTGCCACCTCCTTCAGTCAGTCCAGCCAATGGAGAGCAGCTGTCTGGGAAGAGCTGAAAGGATTTTATGACAGAGGTGAGCTCCAAAGTTCTAACTTTATGTTTCTTACAGCTGAACTTGAAGAACATGAAGAAACAAGGGAAGAACTTTTAAAAAGATTCAAAGAAGGGATGCCACCCCCTGTCGAATGAAGTCCTCCTGCCATCTGGGTAGGTGAAGAATGGAAGCTGTCCATTAGTTGGACAGGCTTGCCATTATCTGCTCCCGTCTCAAACAGTCCAAATCTTGTACATAAGTTGTACACTCTGTACATTAGTTGTACACAATTACATTAGTTGTAAAATACATTAGCACATTAGTTGTACTTTTGTAAGAACATATGTTGTTCAAGTATAGTCAAGAATCAGTGTATATATAAACTGATCTTTTACTTTACTGTAATGTTGTAATTTTATTTCAGCAAATGTACTGTAAAAATATATAGTGATTTTTGACAAAACCAGCTTGGACTGGTTATTGCAAATAGGGGGAGATTGTTAGGCACAAAAAGGCCTCAGTCAAACCTGCTCTACATCTGAGGGGGAGATTTTATATTCAAACCTGTTGATACATTTGAAGGTTGAATTTAAGGCCTGTTATATGCCTTATTGAAACCTGAAAATGATTTGCAATATCAGTCTAAAGCTGTTCTATAAGTTGCATGTGTTGCAACCAAGACAGTTTGTCCAAGCTGATCAGTCTGCTGATCAGGCTGGACATAAACTGTCTACGCTGCTCTACACTGTTGAGCAGCTTGGGCATTTTTAAAGTGTTCTGTTCTTTGTGAACAGAACCTGTTCTTTGTGAACAGGCTAAACACTTTATGGAATTTGTTTCCAAGTCATCATGTATTGTTTTTAACTACCAGATCAGTTTACACAGTTGAAGACAAAGTGGAAAGCAGAACCGCTCAGCCTGCCCAAGCTGTTCTGTTACATGAAGACAAACGGATATTTGAAAAAGGGTGACAGACCTTTTTCTTATATCAAAATAGGCCTTTACAAGGAAGAAAGACGCAAAGTTGACATTCCTAAAATGGTTAAAGGCAATGCAACAGTAGAAAGTAAAAAGACAAAAGTTCTGCACAAGAGAAGGCAAGTCTGCTTTTCAGAAAAGTGCAGAAAAGTTATATTGTCTTTTCAAACAAGACTTCTCCTTTTTCATTCTGCCCAATGAAGATGTTTCTCTTAGATCCTCTAAGTGAGTATAAAAGGAAGCTTCTAAGGTCAGAAAGAATGTGAAGAAAGCTAAGTGCTTAAACCAAGAGTGAACGTGCAAGTGTGATATTCATGCATGCAAATCTTCTGTAAACAAGCTTCTGTGTGTCTAAGCTGTTTACCAAAGCTGTTCCTTAAAGTCTTGTAAAATACAGTGAGTGCATCTTAGTGAGTGTGTTCATTGTAATCTAGTGTGAGTGTGTCTTAGACTAGAAACCATACTGTTGTATTCTGTCATCTCAGCTTGAACAATTCCGCAGTCAAGCTTGTTTGTAATTAACATTTGTTGATAATACATACAAACATTGAGAAAAAGAGTGTGTAGTTTTTAAATACTGTATTCACCCCCCCCTCTACAGTTTATTACTATATACTTTGGGAACCTTTCGGGACCTACAACATTTCTATCATGTGACATTCATGATGCAAATAAATATTGTTTTTGTTCATAAAAAATGTATAGTTTTTATAGATAAAATATAATTTTATCATGTGGACAATTTAATTAAAAAAATTTAATTTTGAAAGACGTCACCCGGGCAACGCATGAGTATTCAACTAATTAAATATTATTGTATATGACTTTTCTATAGTTTAAAATACTATTGTTTTTTTCGTTTTAGTGGTTATATAAATCATTTGCAAACATTTCTTTGTTTTACTTTCATTATAAATTATAAATTATATATGTAAATAACTCAAATATGTTTGAATTGATTTTTTTTAAAGTTTATTTACATAAATTTTTCTAAAAAATTACTATTTATAGTTTAAACTTAATAATATTTTAGGAACTTGAAAAACCCGATTCCCCGACGGGGATCCCCGATCCCCGATTGGGACGATGATGGGGATAGAAACTCATTCCCGATGGGGATGAGGCCGGGGATGGGAGAGATGATTAAGAAGCGGGAATAGGAATGGAAACTGAGATCCCCGCCCGTCCCGCCCCATTGCCATGTCTACTTGTTTAGCAAATAAAGGTGTGCAATATTCACATCGATCAATTCGACCAAGGTATCGTATTTTTTTTTTTTTTTTTTTAATGATTTAATGAATTAATTTTCATAGTTTCTCATTCTATATGGAATTTACTAAATACTATTTGAGAGTTTTTAATATCATATTATAATTAATATTATGATATCCAACATAGAACTTAGAGTAAATTACATAAATGGTCCTTGTGATTTATAGCAAATTACAGGTTTCGTTCCTGACTTTAAAAAATTACACTGGTAGCCCATATTTTAAAACATTATTACGCTTTCGGTCCCTAAGAAACTCAACTTTTAAAAAATTCTAATTTTTCCCTTATAATTTAATTTCACATATGGTCCCTAATTAATTAATTTAGTGTTTTTTATGTTTAATTATTTGTATATTTATAATTGTTTAATTAATAAATGATATTTTACTTATTAGTATAATAATTTAATTACAATTTACTTGTGTATTAATAAGTTTTATTATTATTATTATTATTATTATTATTATTATTATTATTATTATTATTATTATTATTCATCTACACTCATTCGTATTAACAAAAATATTTATTTTTTATTAGTTTTTGTTTTATAATTTTTTCATCGATTTTTTTATAATTAATTTACCCTTCTTATCTAAATAAATTAATTTTTTTAATGCTGTTAATGATGTTTTTGAAAGTCTTAACATGAAAAATATATACATTCATTTACAAATTTTAAAAATCATTCATTTTTATTTTATAAAATTAAAAATCATTCATTTTTATTTTATAAAATTTTATTAGTAGACTATTGTATATTTCTACATATAAAATAGTGTTAGTAATTGTATTATTTCTAATAAGCTTTTACAAGCTTGTAATTTTTAAGCATTTTTAAAATGTTCATGACTGTAACATAGGTCCGGAAACAAATCAAACGTTCGACGAACTGTTGCGGGAATTTCGTTTATGTTTGTTCATTTATTAAACAAAATGATATGTTACACTAGGGCTGTAAACGAACCGGACGAACACGAACGATTGTATGTTTATTAAAGTTTGGTGTGTTTTACAACCCTATGTTACACTCTTTTAAATTTTAAAAATGCTAAAAATTACAATTTTGTTAAAGTTAATTAGAAAAATACAACTTTATTAACACTATTTCATATGTAGAATATACAATTGTGTACTAATATAAGTCTATAAAATAAGAACAAATTATTTAAAATTTATATATTAATGTACATGTTTTTCATGTTTAGAATTTCAAAAACAACATTAATAGTATTTAAAAGTTGATATAGGAAAATAAGAAGGGAAAATTTATTAAATACATTGATAAATGGAAAATTTTTATAAAATGAAAATAATACAATAAATATTTTTGTCAAAACGAATGAATATAGATAACAACAACAACAACAACAACAATAATAATAAAACTTATTAATACATAGGTAAAATACATAAATAAAATGTAATTAAATTATTATACTAATAAGTATAATATTATTTATTAATTAAACAATTATAAATATACAAAAAATTAAACATAAAAAAACTAAATTAATTAGTTAGGGACCAAATGTGAAATTATAATATAAGGGCAAAATTGGAATTTTTAAAAAATTGAGTTTCTTAGGGATTGTAAGCGTGACAAAGTTTCAAAATATGGACTACTAGTGTAATTTTTTAAAGTTAGGGACGAAACATGTAATTTGCTATAAACCACAGGGACCATTTATGTAATTTACTCTAGAACTTATAATATCATACACGTGTATATGTCTTAAACATTCCGTGAGGACGACTCCAAAATAAACAAATTTATACATCAAATGCACAAATTTAAAAACTAATAACTTAAAATCATTATTGGTCTTCAATATCAATATCAATAACTATCACAATCTAACATTAAAATTACAATTAAATTTAAATTCATTAAATTTTACACTAAATGTACACATTTGAACATTAAATGCACAAATTTTGTCAAATTCATAAATTCGTACATAATGTGGACAAATTTATGAGATCCGTATATGTTTATATGAAATGCATAAATTTATCAAATGTATAAATTTTAGTATCAAATGCATAATTTTATACATTAAATGCAAAAATTTAGAGTGATTCTCACATTGTCATGGAATTGAAAGCTTCTTATTGGACCCAACATATATATATATATATATATATATATATATATATATATATATATATATATATATATATATATATATATATATATATATATATATATCTGTGTGTGTGTGCGCGCGCATATATATAGAGAATCAGGTTCATCAGCGTACCTATGAGATTCCAGCGTACCCTAATGTGAATGATCATTCACATATATATTTTTTTGAATAAACATGTATAAGACAACATTATAAGACTTTTTTTCACATATATTTCACACCATGTGAATAGTGTGAATGACCATTTACATGGATGACCATTCACATAAATATGCATTGAGCATTCACATAATTTTTAAGGACACAGAAAGTGTGAATGTATGTGAAATTCGTATATCACGTGGATAACATTAATTTAAACATGGTTATGAGAAAAAAATTTAAAAAAAAGTTTTTTTAAGGTTGGTACTTTCGGGTGCACTTGATTTCGAAAGATACTTTTTTGAACCTGAATATATATATATATATATATATAGGGTTACATAACCTTAATTTAGCGCAGAACTATAAAACAAATCTAAACCACTGGATTATAATATAACACTACGGATAAGATGATAATTATGCAATTGACATTGAATTAATAGTAGTCCACCAAGTTTTTTCTGCACACTTTGACCTTTTTTGACTCTTTTATTATCGAATGGACATGCAGTGTTGCATATATGATATATAGTATTACTTCGACGTTGAATATGTGATATAAACTGTAATTCGACATTAAATGATCTCAATATAATATATTGAATGGTCGACTGGTTAAAATTTTTTTATGAAAAATAAACATGTAATTTTGACCATTAATTTTTCGAAAAAAATACATCATGACCGTTCTCGTTAAATCCAGCAACTTTGTATACTAATTTTGGCCATTATTTTTGCTCTGTTAATATTGAATGTATATGCAGTGTTGCATATATGATATATATATATATATATATATATATATATATATATATAGTATTACTTCGATGTTGAATATACGATATCAAGTGTTCCTTCGACATCGAATGATCTCGCCATGATATTTTGCATCGTGGGGTAAAAAAAATTTACGAAAAATAAACAGGTAAAATTTTTTCGAAAAAAATATATTATGACCGGTCTCGTTCTAAAGAGCATAAAATTCTCATTTTTATGGTATAATTTTTTTTGATTTAAAAATTAATCATATTAATATTAATTTAATTTAATGAAAAATAATATTTATTTTGCTAATGTCAATCTTTTTGCTATTTCCAATCTTTTTCTTTTTTACCCAATGAATAAAATATCACTAATACAAATATTTTTTTCACTAATTCCAAACTTGATTGTTTTAATCAAGATAATTAGATTAATCTAATAAATAGACGATATTGGTTCTACATTTCTACACTAAATTTAAGTTCTGCAATGATCTCATATATATATATATATATATATATATATATATATATATATATATATATATATATATATATATATATATACATATCCAAGTGGATCAAATAAGGACCGTCCTTAAAATGAAGACGGTAAAAACAAAAAAAATAAGACACATCATCAATATTAATTCACATCATCAAGGGTAATTTGTATATTTATAAAATTAAATTAAATTAAACAATAAAAAAAGAATTAATTCACTCTCCCCATTTTCCATACTTACTTCCTTAGATCTCTCTCGCTCTCTCTCTCCACCATAACTATTGACATTCCAAAACAAAATCTTTCTCTATATCTATCTATCTCCCATGATGCCACACACGCCACCATCTTCTCCGGCGGTCTTCCGCCCCTTGCACTCTAACCCGGTCACCCCGTTGTGATAGCACCAAAGTCAATGACGTGAACCTGACACCACAACCCGACACCAACGTCAATGACGTGAACTATGTAAAACATCATTATATAAGTGTATCAAAGGATATGAGACATATCAAGAGGGAGACTCTTGATAGTGTCACAACAACACTACATACTATGAGTACATCCAGGGAGTGTGTAGCACCAAAAATCATCAGGGCCCGCAGTACCCGGCATCGTACTCCCTCCAACAATGAAGTACGACATCATACTCCGAGATCGTCGGTAGTATGGCTATAATATACATCACACACACTAATGTACTACGTCATAAGAAATCTAATAAACATGTACATGTTAAGATTAACCATATAAATCAATTAAGGTAAAAGAATACGCATGACCATCATAGATAGATAAGGTGAAGCATAAACATGAATCAAATGGCATAATCATGAGAGAACGAACAAGTACATCATGTATGTAGTACACATATATCACTAGTACTAAGAATCAATGTGTAAAGGATCCCGTCATTAATAAACCAACACAATACTTGGTCATAAAGTTAGTAAAGCCTCGCCACAAGCTCCAACGATCGTCGAAATTTGCTACAAGACACCTAGACACCACTCGTGATCCCCAAGTATGTTAAAAGTCAAGAACAACTCTTAAACCAAACTTACATTTACTTTTATGAACTTATAAAAATGGTCCAAAGTTCATCATTAGAAATTAGAATATCTCTCAATTATTGTTTAAAAGTTTGAGATCCATTATCAAGTTATAGTATGTGATTGGTGATTCTAAGGCCTATGAAACACATCTCAACACTTAAGTTGCATCTATACACATTTTCAATACCTTAAAGAAAGTTCATTCATCATTTCAAACCCTTACAATACCATAATCCCAATTTGACTTTACAATACTCTAAATGCTTAATTTAGAAGTGCAAAACATGTATAAGACCCAAGCTAAACCGATTGAGGCGCAAAGTGAACTTTGAAAATAGTTTGTTGGTCACGCCATGACTAGTGGGGAGGTCACGGTATGACCCTCTGTCCCCTGCCCTAGTCTGATCAATTTTCTTGACTGCACATCCTCAATCTTGTGTAGAACCCAAATATGCAATTAGTACAACATGAATCCTTTCTTATATGCTTCAAATACCCCGTCTAAACATTTTTAAGCAATTTTAACATCATAGAATTCTTCATATGATTCCTATAAAGCCAAGTTAAACCACTAAAACCCAATTTGAGTTCTTGGATTCTCATACCATCATAACCGTGAAATGCTTTAGAAATCAAAATAAAAATAATTAGACATTCTTATAAACTTATTTGTTTCCTACTAGCTAATCAAGTTTCATATATTTCTTCTTGTTTGTTAAAACCTAAATTTCCCAAAGGTTGAACCCAAATCTTGATGAAGAAGATAACACTTCAAAGTAGAATGATGAAGTTAAGAGATACTCACCAATGATGTTCTTCCTCTACTCGGATTTGCAGAATTTTCTTGTAATTCTTGGTCTCCAAAATTGAGGTCCCAAATCGTGGGAAAGTTGCAGGTTAAGAAGCATATATAGATGGTCAAATTCTTCTTGACCAATCAAGAGAAATCTTAAACAAAAATCTGATTTCTATTTCTCTAAATTGCAATCAAGTCCCTCCATATTTTCCATCCTTTTGATTTGGCCACAAAGGTTTGGGTTTATATATATATATATATATATATATATATATATATATATATATATATATATATATATATATATATATGTATGTATGTATGTATGTATGTATGTATGTATGTATGTATGTATGTATGTATGTATGTATGTATGTATGTATGTATGTATGTATGTATGTATGTATGTATCCCCATTCTCATTTATTGAAAGTATTTACTACTAATAGTTCGTAGGGTACAAGTCTCTAAAGCACGCTTATTATTTGTATAATTACTTCATACCCTTGTTAAAATTATCCACCTCGTAAGATATTAATTATTTCAATACTAAATTAGGAATTTAAATATTATAAAAGGGTACCTAAAATATCGGATGTTACAATTCCTCCCCCGTTGAAAAGATTCTGCCCACGGAATAACTTCAAGGTAAATAGCTCCGAATATTTAGCCATCATTTTTGCCTTTGTCTCCCATGTAAGGTGTGCACCACGGTGATGCTTCCATTTAACGAGAACCATCTTGATCTCCTTGTTCCGAAGCTTCTTAACTTTCTTGCCTTGAATTGACTCAGACTCCTCCACATATCTCAGCTTATTATCTAATTGAACATCAGTCATTGGCACAGCCGAATCTGGTTCATTGAGGCATTCCCGTAGATAACCAACATGAAATACATTGTGAATCCCCGCTAACGCTTCTGGAAACTCCAAACGGTAAGCCTGTGATCTGATCTTCTTATGAATCCTAAAAGGTCCAATGTATCAAGGTTTCAATTTACCCCGCCTTCCAAAACGAAGTACTCCTTTCCACGGGGAAACTTTCAACATCACATAATCATCAACTTTGAAGTCAACATGCCTATACTTCTTGTCTGAATAATCTTTGTGCCAGTCTTGGGCTTCTTTGAGTCTGTCTCGGATTAACTTGATCTTATCATGAGTTAACTAAAGAATCTCGGGTCCGGACAGTGGCTTTTCACCTGCTTCTTGCCAACAAGTCAGAGTCAAACACTTCCGACCATACAAGGCTTCAAAAGGAGGCATCCCAATGGGTGAGTGATAACTGTTATTGTAGGTAAACTTAACCAACGGCAGGTGAGTATCCCAACAACCTCCAAAATCAATAATACACGCCCATGATAGGTCTTCAAGAATCTGAATGTGCGCTCACTTTGGCCATCGGTTTGTGGATGATATGTCGTACTCATTTTAATTCGAGTACCCAAAGCTTGCTGAAGACTATCCCAGAAACGAGAAGTAAAGCGAGAATCACGATCCGATACAGTCGACTTGGGAATGTCATGGCGTGAAACGATCTCATTGATGTAGATTTGAGATAACGCTTCAGAGAATAAGTCTCTCGAATGGGAATGAAGTGAGTTGTCTTTGTGAGGCGATCAACAATAACCCAAATACTATCATGCTGGCGCAAAGTCTTCGGTAGCATGGTAACAAAATCCATAGTGATATGATACCACTTCCATTCCGGGATCGGAAGTGGCTTCTAACTACCATAAGGTTTCTAGTGCTCAGCTTTGACTTGCAGACACACCAGACATTTATCCACATAACTCCCCACATCACGCTTCAGTCCTGGACACCAATACTTCACTTTCATGTCTCGGTACATCTTGGTACTGCAGGGATGATATGAATATACGGAATTGTGCGCTTCTTGTAACAAAATCTCATGAAGTTCGCCTATTGATTGTATTCTTGTTGCATTATTATGAATTGCTTATTGATTTTGAAAAAACAATTGGTATCAGAGCCAAATATGGCAAATTTGTAGGTCCCAAAAGATATCCCAAGTATATAGCTTTAAGCTGTAGAGGGGGGGGGGGGGGGGTGAATACAGCACTTTAAAAACTACACACAATTTTCTCAATGTTTGTATGTATTATTAACAAATGTTAATTACAAACAAGCTTGAATGCGGAAAGGTTCAAGCTGAGATGACAGATACAACAGTATGTTTAACTAGTCTAAGACTGACTTAAACTAATTACAATGAATACACTCACTAAGAATCACTCACTGTGTTTATAAGACTCTGAGGAACAGCTTGAACAAGAACAACTTAGACACTGAGCACTGTTTTATTCAAGCAGACTTGCATGCATGAAAGACACACTTTGAATGCACGTTCACTCTTGTTTTCAGCACTTAGCTTTTTGGCTTAATCTTTCAATCCTTGGAAGTTTCTTTTTATACTCACTCAGAGGATCTAAGTGAAGCTTCTTCATTGGACGGAATGAAAAAGGAGAAGTCTTGTTGAAAAGACAACATAACCTTTTCTGCACTATTCTGAAAAGCAGACTTGTCTTCATATGGGCAGAACTTTTGTCTTTTCTCTTTGTCTACTGTTGTATTGCCTTTAACCAAATAAGGAATGTCAACTTTGTGTTTTTCTTCCTTGTAAAGGCCTATTTTATATAAGAAAAAGGTTTGTCACCCTTTTTCAAATAACCTTTTGTCTTCATGTAGCAGAACAGCTTGGGCAGGCTGAGCAGTTCTGATTTCCACTTTGTCTTCGACTTTGTAAACTGATCTTGTAGTAAAAAACAATACATGAAGACTTGGAAACATATTCCATAAAGTGTTTAGCCTGTTCACAAAGAACAGGTTCTGTTCACAAAGAACAGAACACTTGTAAACTGCCCAAGCTGCTCACCAGTGTAGAGCAGCGTAGACAGTTTATGTCCAGCCTGTTCAGCAGACTGAACAGCTTGAGCAAAACTGCCTTTGTTGCAACACATGCAACACATAGAGCAGCTTCAGGCTGATATTGCAAATCATTTTCAGGTTTCAATAAGGCATATAACAGGCCTTAAATTCAACCTTCAAAGGCATCAATAGGTTTGATTAAGAATCTCCCCCTCAGATGCAAAACAGGTTTGACTGAGGCCTTTTTGTGCCTAACAATCTCCCCCTATTTGCAATAACCAGTCTAAGCTGGCCTTATCAAAAGTCACTATATATTTTTACAGTACATTTGTTGAAATAAAATTACAACATCAACATAAAGTAAAAGATCAATTTATATATACACTGATTTTTGATTACATTAGAACAACACATGTTCTTACAAAAGTACAACCGATGTACTGATGTATATTACAACTAATGTAAAAAGAAAATTACAACATATGTAAATAAAGTACAACTAATGTACATTGGACTGTTTTTGTTGGGAGCAGAAAATGGTAAGCCTGTCCAACTGATGGACAACTTCCATTCTTCACCTACCCTGATTGGTAGATGGTCATCACTGTACTGGAGGTGACAGTCCTTCTTCAAACATTCTTTCAAGTTCCTCCCTTGTTTCTTCCAGATCTTGAATTTCAACTCTGAGAAACATGAAGTTTGGATCTTGAAGCTCACCTCTGTCATAAAAACTTCTTAGCCAATCCCAGATGGCTGCTCTCCATTTGCTGGACTGTCTGAAGGAGTTGGCAATTCTGAAGGCTGCAAGCTGCTTAAGACCAACTTTGTGTAGGTCTAAAGCTCTTTGAAAACACTTTTTATGGGTTAAGGGATCTACAAAAAATGCCCCTAACTCAGGCTCTTCAATTACCTTGCCTTCTTCAAACTCCACTCCTTTGGGCAGGCTGTGATTAACTCCTTTGATTTCCACAGCATAATCTCCCTGTTCAATCATCATAAGGAGTTCTTCCAGCTCTGAGTCTTTCCTTGTCCTCTTGGCCTTTATCTTGGGATATGTCACAGAGACACCCTCACTTATATCAGTTGAGATTAGGCCAAGATCTTTCACTCTCTCCATTAACTTCTTCACATATGCCCTGATAGTCTTAGCCGATTCTGACTTTGACTGGCTCAGGGCAACTGCTAGTTCCACCCATTCCCTGTACCCCATTTGGGCAACATCAGTGTGATCATAAGATTCAGCTCAGGGCCTGTTGAACCCATCCTGGTAATTTGCAGTTTCCACTGTTTGCCTTTTCTTGAAATAGGAATAGCTTTGATAATTGGTTCCTTAGCAAGTCTTCGGTCAGCAACATCATGAAACTTATTTCTTTCCAGGTTGTCAAAATGGAATTGGGTTCTAGCAGAGGGCATTTGAGTTTTGGTCACTGAGACCAGAGCACCCTTTTCTTTTTCTGCTTCCTTCTCTTCTGCTGATCCCTTAGCAACTTCCATTAATTTCTTTTGCACATTCACAGTGGACATTTTGACTTTCCTTGCCTCTTGAATTGCAAAAGATTTAGCAGCTTTGGCAGATTCTTCTTCTTTCCTTAGAGCTTCCAGGGCTTGAAGCTGTTCTTCTCTAAACTCAAAGTATTTGTGCATAGGAAGACCCATTTCTTAGGCCCTGGCTTTGTGACATTGAATCTCTGCTGCTTTCAGTTGTTGGGGATCAGTTGCTGCTTTTTCTTTTCCTTTAGCTGCTATAGTGACAACAGCTTCAGGACTTTCCTCCTCCTCTTCTTCTTCTTCTTGTAAGATCAGATGCCTCCTTCTGCTGCTTGGCCTGTCCTCAGACATAAGTTCCTCCCCCTTAGACTGAGCAGGGTTTGGAGTTTCAGCCTGAGTAGGCTGAGCAGCATGGGAGGCACCCTCCAGTGTACCTGTTGAAGCTCCTGCTGGTTGACCAGTGAGTGTTGCAGGCACTGATTTCTCCTTAGGAGAAGAAGTTTTCTCCCCCTTAGACTAAGTCTTCGAGGCAGATGACTTCTCCCCCTTTGAAGGAGAATGTACCAGCACCTTCAACACCCGGTCTGCCTGAAGACACAAAGACATCAGGCTTGCCAGCAGTTTTGGCAGCAGGTCTGGGGCCAACAAGGCTATTCACTAAGAATGCCAAGTTGTCCCTTACCTCTGCAAGCTGAGTAAGACATGTTTGAAGAGAAGAGGATTGGGTATCAGCAAGAGAGGTCAGCTTAACAATATTTTCCCTATTAGAAGCTGTGAACAGCAAACTTTGAAGCTGTGCAAGATGTAATTCGAGCGAATCTTGCACATCAGCAAGGTTTGATGACACAGTATTGGATAGGGAGCCAATGAGAGTGTTCAAGCTGGCCAGAGTATTAGGAAGAGTAGTGTTGCAAGAAGTTAGGAGAGATGACAGCTGTTGAGAAATAGCTGTCATTGAGGACACAGAGTCCTGTTGCAGTGAAAGAATGGAGGAGAGGGAGGTGGACACATTTTGCAGCTGTGCAGTAAGTGCAAGCAGCTGTGGAGAAGTATCTGTTTGTGGAGTGGCAGGGAAGACATCTTTGAACAAATCAAAGAATCCCTTAAGCTGTTCAGACACAGAGTCTGAAATAATAGAGGATAGAGAGGTCATAGTAGTTTCCAAAGAACCAACTTTGTTGGTCAGCAGAGAAAGCTGATCCTTCAAAGGCAGGTCTTTGGGAGATGGAGGTGTATGGGTGGACTGTTTAGATTGGGTGGATGGAGAAGATGATGATGAGGCTGGTGTATGAGGATGTGAGGGAGAGGTGTAACGTCCCTATTTTTCAATTATATGTAATTTGCAATTTTAAGGACTTAATTATTATGTTAATGGAATATTATATCAATTTAAGTTACTTTGATCATATTATCAGTAAAATAAGAAAATATGAAGTTGAGGGGTATAATGTGCAAATAGAGCAAAATAGAGAATAAAAGAAAGGAAACCCTTTCATTTTCAAATATTCACTCTCTCTACTCTCTCTCTCTCTCTCTAGCCGATTCTCTCTCTCTATCTCTATCTCTCGGCTCCAACTCAAGAACACAAGAAACCATCTAATTAAGGTGCAAAAATCTGGAAACAAGTGATTTGGAAGGAACTATAACTGCTACAACAAACGATTCGAGGTAAAAATCATTCAATCTTTCGGATTTATGAAGTTTTGGTTCGGTTTTTATGAAAAACCGATTTCTAAGATTTAAGAGGCAAATGTGTATGCATGTTGGATATTATTGATGATATGTTGAAATCGAGCATATATGTTGTTATATACCAAATTTCAGAATCAGATTCCACCTCTAAGTGTGATTTCAAAATAAGTGTGTGTTTTAGTGTGTGTGTTCATCGAGACACATAGAAAAAGCCACATAAATGGGTTATTTTGGTACATAAGTGTTATGTTTTAAGTTAAAAGATAGCATATAAGTTCACATTTACAATGTTAGACTCAAAAACATGCAAAAATGGTCCAAACATAAATTCTGGAAAATATTGGAAAATATGCTAAGTATGAACCCGGTTCGGACGATGATCCATCCGAATTCGGATCATCATCCTAATTCGGACCTACCGTGTTTCGGACCACTACCTATTTCGGACTTCTAGCCAATTTCGGACCTAGCTTATTTCGGACCCTGATAATTCGGACCACCCAATCCGGATCACCCCCAGTTCGGACCAGAGGACCATCCGGACTTCGGATCCATCCGAATTCGGATGTGGTCCGAAATCAGTTCCAATTTTATTTAAATTACAGAATACAAGTTTTAAGCAATTACTGACACAAAATCACTATTACACTTACTTTACAGATCATTGTGGTGTTATCAAAACACACATTGATTCAGAGACAAATCACATTATACCAATCACTGTGAGTAACAGATTGTCATTCTAACATTTATTGTTTTTGCATTCATGTTTATATATTCAATGGCATGTTCACATTGTTCATATACATCATTTGGCACTCGTACATGATTTGTTGTTATGATGCACACTCGTACTTGACATGTAACACACATGTGGCCAGCGTTCATTTGAAAGTGCTACTATTTACATCATGCTTGCACTGCATGATCATTACTTCACAATCTGATGCGACCTGGACTGGGGCTGACAGCAGGCCACTGTCGGGGACTGATCATCCCACTCGTTATCCCGTCAGGTTCGGCACATCCCCGATCAGCATTTGAACTGCCAACCCCATGCTAGCAATGCATGGTTTACACATACACTGAGGCTTACACTGCCTGTTTTCACATACATGGGGCTTACACTGCCCATGGTTAAGCATTGATTGTAAAGAAATATTTGTTGTTTGCATAATCTGTTATCTCACTAAGCATTAGCTTACTGTTGACTCACCATGTTTTCAGGCAAAGGCAAAAGTGTAGCGGGACCTTCTACTTAAGCATTTCACTACAATATCCCGAAGACTCTAGAAGCTATTGGTACTTGAATGTAATAGCTTTGGGCTGGGATTACATTACTTTTAAACAATTATGATGTTGTAATAGTTAGACTTAATCACTGTAGACATGTATTCTATTGCTTTAGTGTGGATTTGCTTAACTCTGATTTAAGAATTCAATTTCAATTATCATGATATTCATTGGGTTGTTTGTTGATCCTGGTGATTCTAATTATATTATCAAAGCAAGAGGGTGTCACAGGTTTTGGTATCAGAGAATTAGTTTGAGGTTTCAAGTGTCCGCAAGGACTTGGACCCAAACTTATGTTATGATATTAGAATGGACTCCTAGGAAATGATCTGAACTAAGATAGGATTGACATGCACACAGGGACAAATAAAGGGTAACTGTAAACACTTAGGACTTACAACCAAAATGTTCTAAATATAAATTGTTATATTTCAGAACATGTCAGGAGACGATATGACTCCTCAGCAAATGTTCCAGATGATGCAAGCTCTAATGGAATAGAACAACGAATTACAATCCAAACGAATGGCTGAGCAGGCTCAGTCATTTGCCGACCAATTAAGGGCCAGAGATGAGGCCGAAGCGAAACGTAAGGCTGACAAACGAAAGAATAAAGAGCAACAACAAGATGATCAAGAGGAAAGACAAGACACTGGGTCTTCTAACCGATCAAGGGGTTGTAGGTTTAAGGACTTCAAAAGTAACGGGGCTGTTACTTTTGATGGAACTGGAGATGCTGTGACTGCATTAGAATGGATCACCACCACAGAGAGAACTTTCAGAATCAGCGACTGTGCTGATAAAGACATCGTCCGCTTTGCAACCGCAATGTTTGCAAGGGACGCAGTAATGTGGTGGGATGCTATGACGCATGTGTTGACGATGGAGGTAGTGTCACACATGTCATGGAGCGAGTTCAAGGAGGTATTCTCTCAGCAATACTGTCCTACTGATGAGAAACGCCGACTAGAGGCGAAATTTCTGAACCTGACTCAAGGAACGAAAACGGTTACAAAATATGTCGTTGAGTTCACCCGACTAAGTTTGTTTGCACCGCATTAAGTCGACACAAAAGAGAGAAAGATAGCCCGGTTTGAGGCCGGATTAGACTATGAAATTCGCCGAACCATGAGTGGGGTTCGGTATACAACATTTGCTGGTTTGCTTGAGGCTGCTCGGAATGTTGAACAGATAGTATTATTATCAGGTTATGTCATCGGTTCAGCCGCCGCAACACCGACTCAACCGTCGCCGCCAAAAAGGCAGCGGGAGTCTGGATCCTCCCGATTCTCTCCTCAATCGCATCAACAATCATCATCACCCAAGAAGGGAAGGGCCTTTTCGGCCAGTTCTGAAATGAGGGACTGCAGGCGATGCAGAAAGGCGCACTCTGGGGAGTGCAAGACTCAAGATATGTACTGTTTCTGCTGTGGGCAGAAAGGCCATCACTGGGAGCATTGTCCTCGAAAAGACGATGCATGCTACAACTGCCACAGACTTGGCCATTTTTTAAGGGACTGCCCGAAACCCCCTCGAGATCAAAGTGTTCAGCAATCAACGGCAAGATCTTCTGCAGCATCCACTGCTCGCAGAGATCAATCTCAAAGGGCTCCAACAAGGGCATTCCAAATCACAGTTGAAGGTGGTCACTGGTACGTTCTTTGTTAATTCCATTCCCGCACGTATACTGTTTGATTCCGGAGCCAATCGTTCGTTTGTTTCCACTACATTTGCTCGTCAATTCAATATGTCTACTTCCAAATTACAATTCGTGCTTGATATTGAGACTGCTAGCAACATGTTAGTTAAAGCAGATAAAGTATATAGGAACTGCACATTACTTGTAGAGGATGTAGTGTTCAACATAGATCTAATTCCCATGGAGTTCGGGGAATTTGATGTTATAGTAGGCATGGACTGGTTAGTTCACAATGAGGCCCAGATCGTATGTAAGAAAAGAATGATCAAGATTACCACTCCTGAGGGCCGAGACATATGCATTTATGGTGACAGACACAAAGGCGACTTATGCCTAATTTCAATTGCAAAAGCCCGAAAGCACGTTGCCAAGGGTTGTTCAGCTTACCTAGCCTACGCTGTCAATGCAAAGGCTGAAGTTCAATCTCCTTCTACCGTTCCAGTTGTTTCTGAGTTTCTAGATGTCTTTCCAGAAGATATCTCGGGATTGCCACCTGATCGTCAAGTGGAATTCCGCATTGATCTCATTCCCGGAGCTGCTCCAATAGCAAAGGCTCCTAATCGTTTAGCCCCTGCTGAAATGCAGGAAATGATGAAGCAATTACAGGAGTTGCTCGATAAGGGTTTCATACGTCCAAGTTCATCTCCTTGGGGCGCTCTTGTTCTGTTCGTCAAAAAGAAAGATGGCACATTGCGTATGTGCATTGATTACCGCGAGCTCAATAAAGTCACAATCAAAAACAAATACCCGTTGCCCCGGATTGATGATCTCTTCGACCAGTTACAAGGCGCAAGCTACTTCTCGAAGATTAATATTCGTTCGGGTTATCATCAGCTCAAAGTACATTAAGATGACATTCCAAAGACAGCTTTCAGAACTCATTACGGACACTACGAGTTTCTGGTAATGCCATTCGGTCTCACAAATGCGCCGACTGCTTTAATGGATCTCATGAATCGAGTCTGCCGGCCAATGCTCGACAAATCTGTCATCGTGTTCATCGATGACATTCTCATCTATTCAAAGACCAAAGAGGATCATGCAGCACATCTGCGAGAATTGCTAGAGTTGCTGCGCAAAGAGCGACTTTATGCCAAATTCTCGAAATGTGAATTCTGGTTGAGGCAGGTACGTCTCAACATTCGAAACAATTTCATGATCCTTATACTCAATCGTAAACCCTTTGTTAACTTGTACTTACTCAATATTCAATTCAGATCCAATTCTTGGGGCACGTGATATCTGGTGCTGGGATTGCTGTTGATCCTGCAAAGATCGAAGCTATCCAGAACTGGGAATCATCTCGCAATGCCTCAGAAATTCGCAGTTTTCTGGGATTGGCTGGTTACTACCGCCGATTATCAAGGACTTCTCCAAAATCGCCGTTCCGCTTACAAAGCTTACTCGCAAGAACGCAACCTTCTTTTGGAAGGAAGTACAACAAGTGGCTTTTGACAGACTGAAGAATTTGTTAAGTGAAGCACCAGTGTTAGCCCTGCCTGAAGGGAACGAGGACTTTGTTGTCTACACAGATGCATCAGGCATGGGTTTGGGTGCTGTTCTGATGCAAAGAGGAAATGTCATAGCATACGCTTCTAGACAGTTCAAACCGCACGAGAAAGATTACTCTACTCACGACCTAGAGCTAACTGCTGTGACTTTCGCTCTCAAACTATGGAGGCACTATTAGTACGGAACCAAGTGTCAGCTCTACACCGATCATAAAAGTTTGAAGTACATATTCAGTCAGAAGGACTTGAATATGAGGCAAAGAAGGTCAATGGAGCTGATCAAGGACTACGACTGCGAAATTCTTTACCATCCAGGGAAGGCCAATGTAGTGGCCGATGCCCTAAGCCGAAAAGTGTACTGCAAGGCATACTGTTATGCCTTGACTTCTATAATTTTGACGTCAACTATCATAGACGATGTAAGGGCTGCTCAATTGCAGGCCCTAAAGGAGGAGAATGTAAAGGACGAGAATGTCAGAATACAGTTGCCATTAATGCAAGACGACGGAACCGGACTCAAAGGTGTATACGGTAGAGTTTGGGTTCCTAAGTTCGGGAACATGAGAGAAGTAATTCTTGAAGAAGCTCACCAATCTAAGTTCTCAATTCACCCTGGAAGCACAAAGATGTACAACGACCTGAAAGCCGATTTCTCGTGGCCAGGGTTGAAAAGAGATGTCGGTCAATATGTAGAGAAGTGCAGAACATGCAGATTAGTCAAAGCAGAACACCAACAGCCCTATGGTAGTATGCAACCTCTTCCTATCCCAGAATGGAAGTGGGACCATATTACCATGGATTTCGTAACCAAGCTACCTAAGACACGTCGTCAGCATGATGCCATTTGGGTCATCGTTGACCGTCTAACAAAATCTGCGCACTTCATTCCAATCCGAGAAGCTTATTCGCTGGACCGTCTTGCCCAGATTTACGTAAACGAAATCATCGTTAGGCATGGTGTGCCTAAATCTATTGTCTCTGACCGAGATAGTAGATTCACTTCCAACTTCTGGGCTGCTCTGCAAAACGGTCTTGGTACTCGTATCGCAATGAGTACTGCCTATAGACCCCAATCTGATGGGCAGAGTGAAAGAACAATCCTAACTCTAGAAGACATGCTCAGAGCGTGTGTCATAGATTTGGGTGGTAACTGGGACAATCACCTCCCATTGGTTGAATTCTCCTACAACAATAGTTACCATTCCACTATCAAGATGGCACCGTTCGAGTTCCTGTATGGCAGAAAGTGTAGGACTCCAACTTGTTGGAGGGAAACAGGAGAAACTCCAATAGCTGGTCCTGCCTTATTGCAAGAAACAAATGAGAAGATTCAACTCATTCAACAGTACATGAAAACGGCACAAGATCGTCAAAAGAACTACCACGATCGCTGTCATAAAGCGATAGAGTTTCAGAAAGATGAATGGGTATACTTAAAGGTTTCTCCGATGAAGGGAGTTACAAGATTTGTTAAGCGAGGAAAGCTATCTCCTCGGTTCATAGGACCCTTCAAGATACTAGAAAGAATTGGAAACCAGTCCTATCATTTGGACTTGCCGGAGGAATTGTCTGGTGTTCACCCGGTCTTTCATGTTGGATATTTAAGAAAGAGTCTGGTACCCGAGAGGGAACCATGGACTGATCATTCAGAGATAAAGATTGACGAACGACTAAGGTTTGTTGATGAGCCGGAGTGTATACTGGAAACAAAAGTCAAGAAACTTCGCAATAAGGAAATCAGGATGGTGCTGGTCAAGTGGAAGCATCATCGGGGAGCTAATCATACTTGGGAATCGGAAGAAGACATGAAGACTAAGTACCCAAGTCTGTTTAGCGCAGCATGACTTCGCGGACGAAGTATAGGCGTGGTGGAGCCCATGCTGTAACATCCCTATTTTTCAATTATATGTAATTTGTAATTTTAAGGACTTAATTATTATGTTAATGGAATATTATATCAATTTAAGTTACTTTGATCATATTATCAGTAAAATAAGAAAATATGAAGTTGAGGGGTATAATGTGCAAATAGAGCAAAATAGAGAATAAAAGAAAGGAAACCCTTTCATTTTCAAATATTCACTCTCTCTCTACTCTCTCTCTCTCTAGCCAATTCTCTCTCTCTTTCTCTATCTCTCGGCTCCAACTCAAGAACACAAGAAACCATCAAGATAAGGTGCAAAAATCTGGAAACAGGTGATTTGGAAGGAACTATAAACGATTCGAGGTAAAAATCATTCAATCTTTCGGATTTATGAAGTTTTGGTTCGGTTTTTATGAAAAACCGATTTCTAAGATTTAAGAGGCAAATGTGTATGCATGTTGGATATTATTGATGATATGTTGAAATCGAGCATATATGTTGTTATATACCAAATTTCAGAATCAGATTCCACCTCTAAGTGTGATTTCAAAATAAGTGTGTGTTTTAGTGTGTGTGTTCATCGAGACACATAGAAAAAGCCACATAAATGGGTTATTTTGGTACATAAGTGTTATGTTTTAAGTTAAAAGATAGCATATAAGTTCACATTTACAATGGTAGACTCAAAAACATGCAAAATGGTCCAAACATAAATTCTGGAAAATATTGGAAAATATGCTAAGTATGAACCCGGTTCGGACGATGATCCATCCGAATTCGGATCATCATCCTAATTCGGACCTACCGTGTTTCGGACCACTACCTATTTCGGACTTCTAGCCAATTTCGGACCTAGCTTTTTTCGGACCCTGCTAATTCGGACCACCCAATCCGGATCACCCCCAATTCGGACCAGAGGACCATCCGGACTTCGGATCCATCCGAATTCGGATGTGGTCCGAAATCAGTTCCAATTTTATTTAAATTACAGAATACAGGTTTTAAGCAATTACTGACACAAAATCACTATTACACTTACTTTACAGATCATTGTGGTGTTATCAAAACACACATTGATTCAGAGACAAATCACATTATACCAATCACTATGAGTAATAGATTGTCATTCTAACATTTATTGTTTTTGCATTCATGTTTATATATTCAATGGCATGTTCACATTGTTCATATACATCATTTGGCACTCGTACATGATTTGTTGTTATGATGCACACTCGTACTTGACATGTAACACACATGTAGCCAGCGTTCATTTGAAAGTGCTACTATTTACATCATGCTTGCACTGAATGATCATTACTTCACAATCTGATGCGACCTGGACTGGGGCTGACAGCAGGCCACTGTCGGGGACTGATCATCCCACTCGTTATCCCGTCAGGTTCGGCACATCCCCGATCAGCATTTGAACTGCCAACCCCATGCTAGCAATGCATGGTTTACACATACACTGAGGCTTACACTGCCTGTTTTCACATACATGGGGCTTACACTGCCCATGGTTAAGCGTTGCTTGTAAAGAAATATTTGTTGTTTGCATAATCTGTTATCTCACTAAGCATTAGCTTACTGTTGACTCACCATGTTTTCAGGCAAATGCAAAAGTGTAGCGGGACCTTCTACTTAAGCATTTCACTACAATATCCCGGAGACTCTAGAAGCTATTGGTACTTGAATGTAATAGCTTTGGGCTGGGATTACATTACTTTTAAACAATTATGATGTTGTAATAGTTAGACTTAATCACTGTAGACATGTATTCTATTGCTTTAGTGTGGATTTGCTTAACTCTGATTTAAGAATTCAATTTCAATTATCATGATATTCATTGGGTTGTTTGTTGATCCTGGTGATTCTAAATTATATTATCAAAGCAAGAGGGTGTCACAAGAGGGAAGAGAACATTTGATAGAAGCTCCATAGCCTGGGCAAAAGTAATGTGGCCCAGCTTGGAAGGGTCAAAGGGTCCCTCAGCAGCGGCTGTAGCTGGTTCATCAGGAAAAGGAGTTGATGTTGGGGGCCTTTCAGATGCTGCTTGTGTTGCAACATCCTCATGAAGGCCAGTGGGGGTTCCCTCTGCAGTGCCTTGGTGTAAAAGCACCTCATCATGGGGAGATGGGATATGCATTTCAACATCAGCAGTGGTGAAACCTGCTGATGGAGTTTGCATAGAAGGAGCAGCCTCACCAAAGGGATGGTATGATCCCTGAGGTTCATCAGCTTGGGTTGTTGGTCCCTCAGCAGCTGTTTGGTGTAGAACAGCTGTATCATGGGGAGCAGAAGTTTGAGGCTGAGCTGCTGATTGGTGTATACCAGCAGTGTGGGCACCTCGTGCAGACTCAGGGTGAAAAGAAGTTTGAGTGGGGGACAGTGTGGACGCAGTTTGGAGTGGAGAGGGCTCCTGTCTTTCAATATCCTCAGCCTGTTGGGAGGCTGGAATAGTTGAGGTGGTTATCTCCTTTTGTACAACTGGTTCCTGTTGAGAGGAACCAGAGGGTCTAGGCTGACTCTGGGTGGACTCAGGCTGGAGTGAAGCAGTCTCTAATTGTGCTGAACCTTCTCCCAATATAGGAGAGGCAGAAAGGGTGGCTTCTCTTACAACTGAACCCTATTGGGAGGGAACAAAGGAGGTGGTTGTTTGGGTAGGTTTCTTTTTGGAGAGTGATTTACGTTGGTAGTGGATGGATGAAGTGGGTGATTGTGGAGAGGTGATGAGGGGTTCAGACTGGACAGGTTTTGAGACTGGGTCAGAAACAGGTGGGTTGGCCTGTTCCATAGTCTCAGGTGCCACAAAGGCACCAGCCACAGAGGCTTCAGGTTCAACGAATGAACCAGGGTGAGGAGCCTGCTCCCCCTCAGCCACAGAGGCTAAGAGTGCAGACTCAGACTGAGCTGTTTTGGCCTTCTTTTGCACAGGCCCAGCTTCAGTGGTTGCCAGGGTCCTCTTAACAAGTTTGGACCTGGCTTTGGATTTTCTCTTGGGAGCAGCAGCTTCTGGATCCACCCTCACAGCAGAGGGTCCTTCCACCAATCCTAACAACCTCCTCATTGGTGTGGACAGAGGAGGCTCATTTGGAAGTACAACAGTGTAGAAAACTCTATTCCCTATTACAGGGAATGCAGCAGTATGAAGTAAAGGCTGAGAGTTGTACAGGTGCTCACCACAAATGTGTCTGAAAATGAGGCTCAGAAACCTGGGGTATCGAACAGCAGCTGGTCTTGGCTCTTGCTGCACCAGGTTCCTCAAGTTCAGAAAGATCCACTTAGCCATATCCCATCCACCAGCTGTAGAACTATTGGGACTTCATCACGGCTCAGTTGGTCAAATGAACCAACTTTACTGCTGAAGCTCATCGTCACTGAGGCAAACAGAAAGCTGTAGGTAGGAGACAAATCCTTCCTGTACAGCGTTGCTCCAATTTTGGGTTCTGCTACACCACAGAAGCGTAGCAAATTTCCCATTTGCTCATTTTCAGGCTGGGGCATGTCATATGAATCAGCAATGGGGAGATGAAGAACCTCCCTGAGAAGATCAACAGTAATCTCAATGGTCTGAGTCCCATTGAGAATAGTCCCCTTGATGGCCTTGGTGTTGGGGTTGTAGGCACAAGTGTACCAGAACTCGTATACCATCTCCTGGTACAGGACACCAGGAGTAGCAGTCATAGCATAGTTCAACGGATGAACTGTCAAAAACTCCACCATTTGATCATAGCCTTTCACCACATAGTTTTTGGGGATTGTGAGGTTTGCAATGTAGTTGGTGGGTTTGAGGGTTAGCATTGTGGTGACTGATGGATGTTTCTGCACATCATCACCAACAAACACTGGTAGGAAGGGGTTGTTTCTGTGAGCCATCTGAGAGTAGGGAAAGTAGCAGAAGCACAAGACACTTAGTCGAATTTTTAGGGTTCTTTGAAGGTTTATGATAGTAGTGAGGAAGACGAAGATGAAACAGTATGAGGTATTTATAGGATTTGAATGTGAGAGGGTATGAGAGAGAAATATTTGGGCGGTTGATTTGAAAAGGTTGTTAACGGAAAACGGAACGGTTGTCCATGTCAGACCGTTTGTCAGACCACTTGAGCGCTTTTTAATCACTAACACACGTAACCCACATTATCCGCAGTAATTAAGTTAAATAAAAACATAAATTAAGTAACTTAAGTTTGAAGAAAGGTAATTAAAACTGTTGGTCTAAGCTGTTGGTCAAACTTGTGATGAGCAGGATCATCACAAGCTGTTCATTCTTCAAGCTGTTCCCTCAGCCTGTTCATCTATGTAGGAACAGGTTGTGTCCAATAGCTGAGCAGGTTACAAGACAATGTCTTGTAAGTCAGTGTGAGGGAATGAGCAGAGTGAAGAATGGACCATCAGATCAGGCTGGACGAGTAAACTGTTTGTGTTCAGCCTGTTGTATGTTCAAGCTGATCAAGGATTTTAGAAAAGTGGCTAAGTACATAACACGCAGAGCCTGTTCTGTCCAAGCTGTTCTGAGAAACTTGATCAGTGTGAGACATACAAAGTTTTAGACCTTTGAGGACACTTAGTCACTTTTGTTTAACATGCCCAGCTTGCTGACAAGGTAATTAAACCTTGTTTCATCAAGACGTTTGGTGAAAATGTCTGCAAGCTGTTCATTTGTGGAAATAAAACTTACCTCCACATTACCTTTCTGAATGTGATCCCTGATAAAGTGATGTCTGACTTCAATATTCTTTGTTCTTGAATGAAATACTGGATTGTTGGAAATGGCTATGGCACTTCTGTTATCACACAGAATAGGAATTTTCCTATACACAAGCCCATAATCTTCAAGCTGATGCTGCATCCACAGAATCTGCCCACAGCAGCTTCCAGCAGCAATGTACTCAGCTTCAGCAGTAGAAGTAGATACTGAATTCTGCTTCTTGCTGCACCAACTTATCAACTTATGACCAAGGAGTTGACATCCACCTGTTGTGCTTTTCCTATCTAGCCTGCAGCCTGCAAAATCAGAATCTGAATAACCTGTTAGTTCAAGGCTGGAGTCTTTGGGATACCAAAGACCCAAACCTGGTGTACCCTTCAGGTATCTGAAGATCCTCTTAATAGCAGCTAGATGAGATTCCTTTGGATCAGCTTGGAACCTAGCACACAGACAGGTGGCAAACATAATATCGGGTCTACTAGCAGTTAAGTATAGCAAGCTCCCAATCATACCTCTGTAAGCTGTTACTGAAACAGCTTTGCCACTGGTATCAGCATCCAATTTTACATTGGTTGCCATTGGGGTTTTAATAGGAGAACTTTGATCAAATTTAAACTTTTTCAAGAGATCTAAGGTATACTTTCTTTGATTTATGAAAATTCCAGTTGAGGTTTGTTTAACCTGTAATCCTAAAAAGAAAGTAAGTTCTCCCATCATACTCATTTCATATTTAGATTTCATGAGTAATGAAAAATTCTTGCATAACTGCTCATTGGTGGAACCAAATATTATATCATCCACATAAATTTGAACAAGCATAATATCAGATTTCACCTTCTTTATGAACAGTGTAGTATCCACTTTACCTCTGGAATACCCATTGCTCATAAGGAACTCAGTAAGAGTGTCATACCAGGCTCTAGGGGCTTGTTTGAGACCATAGAGGGCTTTGTCCAACTTATAGACAAAACCTGGATGATGTTCATTTTCAAAACCTGGAGGCTGCTTGACATAAACTTCTTCTTGCAGCTTCCCATTTAAAAATGCACTCTTCACATCCATTTGAAATACCTTAATGCTCTTATGAGCAGCGTAGGCTAGATACAAACGAATTGCTTCTAGCCTGGCCACAGGAGCAAATGTCTCATCATAGTCAATTCATTCCTCCTGTCTATAACCTTGAGCAACTAGTTGTAAGGTCTACCACTACGAGATCTATCTAGACGCGGAACCGTCAACGAGTGCGGAATCCTCGTTAACGGGTAGACGGAAACAACTCTCAATCAGAAACACGGAGACTATCAGAAGCTGAACGAACGACACACGAACGATCCTACGAACTGATTCTCTCCGAAACGGCACTAACACTGATGATAAACTCGAAATTGCCTTTTGCTTAATCACTCTCGAATTCTGCAAAAAGTCTGCTAATTATTCGAGTCTATCCCTAATTATAGAGGCTAATTCGAGTCTGACATGGGCCAAACTCGAATCTGGCCCAAGGCCCATTCGAGTTTGTCCTCATTGACACTCTCGAATCTGCCTACATTCGAATCTAGGTCCTCATTCGAATCTGACACAGATTCGAATGTCTAACCTTATATAATTCGAATCTACTATTTCACATACTCAACTTAGTATTGAAACTTATGTTTTTACCTTATGATTGATTTTATCTTTGATCTTTATGTTTGAACTTCTTGTAATACGTTACATCAAGTTCAAACACACAATCAATAACAATCAAACATATATAAACATATATATCAAACACTCGTTAATTCTCAATACTCTGAATATTACTTAAACCAAAATGTTAGATCGCTTAGACTGCTATCGTCACACAGGGTGTACCAACAGACTCCCCCTTGACGATAGCGTCTAACTATTTACATCAAGTTTAAGTACTAGATCTATATATACTACTACCTGCATATATACCAGCGTCTATACAAACTCTGACAACTTTCTGGAACTTTCTGGCTTCAGATCTCCATCCTTCATGAAAGAAGATATGTTGACCATGAAGCTTTTTCAGATCTTCCTTTGACAGATTCATCAGATGTAGAGGATCATACACTCTCAAAAGAACTTTGTCGTCTTGATCCTCCATGATGGCTTCAGCAGTTTCATTATCCAGGTACCACCACTTCATGTTGGACAAAATATCTTGAGGCATCTTCTTCATGGGCACCCTTCTTAAGCATTTGACAGGCTTATAAACCATTTTCGCCCATGGTCGTCCTGTATGCGGATCTATCCTTGAAGAATCCTCAACTCTTTTTCCAGAGCTTGGTTTGAGTCTCTCAAACCTACCGGATCTCCCTTCTCGTCTGACTATCTTCACGATCACTTCAGCATAGGGATCATTTCCGATGTTGACTAACTCTTTCCATGCCAGCTCCTTCACCTCTACCTTCGGCAATGTATTGAACACTTTAAGCTTGCGCCTTAGGTATTGGAGACCATCTCTCCTCTTTAGAATAAAGAGCTGCAGTTCTCTATCGAAGAACCAGCTAATAATGCCTCCAGAGAAGTTTTCTGCACCTGGAATTCTCATCGTCTTCTTTATCTTCGGCTCAGTCTTCTTCTCTTCCTTTCGGAACCAAAGATTTAGTAATTCAGCTCTGCTCGGCTCTCTTTCAGCCTCTTCCATTTCTGAATCATCTACCGAGGCCACTCTGATGTCATCAATATCTATCACATGCTGTTCATTATGCTCATATAATTCTGTGACAGGTTGGGATTGGATGATTACTTCGTTTACATTATCGTCCTCATCTAATACAACCTCCTCATCAGATCTCTAATCGGCTACATCTTCTGGCACAAACTCACCTTCTTCCAAGTCCTCCACATCATCTTCAAAATCAAAATTTAACTCTAATGGCTCTTCATCAATATCCATCAATGCATCAATTATTTCACGCACTTGACTTTCCGAGACCTTTGATGAACTTGCCTCACCCATTCCAGCTCCTGCTTGACTGGGCTCCCCCTGCGATTGAGCAGCCTGAGTAGCAGAAAAATCTACTGGCTCATCCTGTCTTTGAGAGCTGGGATCATTGCCTTGGTTATCTTCTTCATCATCATCCCTCGGCCTCTGTACTTCTTGATCACGGCACGACGTCTCCCCCTGAGCCTGTAAATTTTTCATTAACTGCTCAATTAGGGAGCGCATCGACCTTATCTCAGCTGCCTGATCGCAGACAAAAGTCTTTAACTCTGTGTTCTCTTCCTGAACCTTTTCCACAATCTTCTTCAAATCGGCATTCTCCTTATCAATATTTGCGTTATGCTTCTGAAGCTCACCGATTGCCGTTGTTAGCCCAAAGATTTGGATTTCCTGGAAGTCAACTCTATCTTTTAAGCGTGAAAACCTTTGATTGTCGGCGTATGAGGATGTGGTTGATGGAATTGACTGTATCGGAGTTGGAATGATTGGCGATGGGATATACGGTTCATCTTGAGGTGGTGGTGGTGGAATGGTGGTTTGAGGTTCTTGAGATTAAGGAGTTTGAGTTTGAGGGTTTTCAGATTGTTCTGCTGAAGCGGAAGATGATCCTTGCATAAATCTGTGATGCTTGGCCCGTTGCCTTGTCACTAACGGTGCAACTTCTTCTACTTCAAAATCGGAGTCATCAGACTCTCTTGATACTCTCCTCCTCGAAGCTTCTTCATTGACTACCAACCTTGATCCATAAGTTCCAATTTAAACATGAGGTTCTGTAGACACTGACTCTGGAGCTTCAACTTCTATTTCCTCCATCTCTTCTGATTCGGTGGCAGATGATGACTCATCACTACCAGTCTGCTCTGGCACATATTCGTCAACGTCTCTCAGCACATCTTCTTCTCCCTCTGGAGGCTCAAGTAATTCTCCCACCAACGCTGCAGACATTTCTTCATTGGCGTTAGGTCCTGCTTCCCAAAATTCATATAGAGTCTGGCACAACTGATCAGCTTCACTTGGGACATTCGAAGGCCCTGCTTCTTGTACCTCTGGCTGCTGACTCGTAGAAGGCCTAGATGCCTGAGTCTGACTCGCAGTAGCTCTTTGTCTTCGCGTTTGTGGCTCTGCTCGCGGTGGCTGTGGTTGTTGTTGTTGTTGTTGCGGTGGTTGTCTAGGTTGAACTTCAACTTCCCCTGCCCAGTTGGCAGTATCTGGGGCTTCAAAATTCCTATCCAAAATAGCTCCAAACAACGGTCGCTCGACCGGAACCGCCAGCCTTCCTCTGTGTGAGGAGCAATCAGCAAAAATTCTTTTATCCATCACTGCGACGCTTTGGATATCATTCAGCTGAGGCAAATTCGGCAAGAAATGCCTGATAAGCATCATTATGAATCGTGGATACAGCAGGAATTGTTGATGCTCTGGAGCGGTGATTTGATGAACAAATTCGGAGAAAAACATTTCCGGAAAACTGAATGGCCGATTATACACTAACGCGATCATCCCAGAATGGATCTTCAAGACTATATAGTCAAAACCGGCTTTCTTTGCTGCAAAACAAACCATAAAGACATGAGCCAGAAATCTCCATTGGCCAATTAGCCCGCTCTTCATGTAGGAAGTCTTCGTAACATCCTGGCTGTAACCCATCCTTTGAAAAGCCGCTTGCCTAATACTTAGTGGAAAGTCAATAGGCCCAGCCTCTTCTTCCTGAGATCCGAGCTGCAACACTTGACGCAGCATATCGGCGGAAAACACTAACGGTTGCCCTGCGATCCTTGTTCTTAGCACTGTCGGGGTGACAGAGCAGTCCACCTAAAGATGATCATAGAATTGGCGAACATAGGGAATTACAATCTGAATATTGTGAGATAAAGCAAAAGCAATCCTAGATTCAACAAGAAAATCCATCATTTGACGAAATCCCTGCGCCTCAGGGATATGATGATCATAGGGAATGAACATATTATGCTTCGGCACGAATGTGACGCCCTCTTGAATTAATGATATAATTGTAATCTCCAGGATCGACTAACAACCCAATGAGTAATACGATAATTGAAATTGAATACTTAAAAGTAGAATTAGCAAATCCACACTAAAGCAATGAAAGTACATGTCTACAGTGATTAAGTCTAACTATTACATCAACATAATTGTTTAAAAGTAGTAAATCCCAGCCCAAAGCTATTCAAGTACCAATAGCTTCTAAAGTCTCCCGGATATTGAAGTGATATGCTTAAGATGAAGGTCCCGCTACACTCTTGCCTTTGCCTGTAAACAATGTGAGTCAACAGTAAGCTAAATGCTTAGTGAGATAACAGATTATGCAAACAACAAATATTTCTTTACAAGCAATGCTTAACCATGGGCAGTGTAAGCCCCATGTATGTGTACAGGCAGTGTAAGCCTCAGTGTATGTGAAAACCATGCAGTGCAAGCATGGGTTGGCAGTTCAATATGCTGATCGGGGATGTGCCGAACCTGATGGGATACGAGTGGGATGATCAGTCCCCGACAGTGGCCTGCTGTCAGCCCCAGTCCAGGTCGCATCAGATTATGAAGTAATGATCATGCAGTGCAAGCATGATGTAAATAGATGCACTTTCAAATGAACGCAAGCTACATGTGTGTTACATGTCAAGTACGAGTGTGCATCATAACAACAAATCATTTCATGAGTGCCAAATGAAGTATATGAACAATGTGAACATGCCATTGAATGTATAAACATGAATGTAAAAACAATAAATGTTCGAATGATAATCTGCAACTCACAGTGATTGGTATAGTGTGACTTGTCTCCGAATCAATGTGTGTTTTGATAACACCACAATGATCTGTAGTGTAAGTGTAATAGTGATGTAATGTCAGTAATTGCTTAAAACTTGTATTCTGTAATTTTAAATGAATTTCCAACTGAATTCGGACCACATCCGAAATCGGATGGTCCGAAGTCCGGATGGTCCGAATTAGGTGTTGGTCCGAAATAGACTGTGGTCCGAAATGTGTGTACTCCGAAATGGGGGTGGTTCGGATTGTATATGGTCCGAATTGGGAAGGTGTCCGAATTGACTGTTGGTCCGAACTCTGATGGATCCGAAATCACTGTTTGATCCGAATTGGGGTGAATCCGAATTCGGATGGATCATATTCCGAGTTCATACTTAGCATATTTTTCCAATATTTTCCAGAATTATGTTTTTGACCATTTTTGCATGTTTTGAGTCTAATATTGCAACTATAAGCTTATATGCACTAAATCAACTTATAATATAACAGTAATGTACCAAAACAACCAATTTTTGTCCATTTTTCTTCATGTCTTCGAAGTACACACACTAAAACACACACACAATTACAGAATTCATACTTAGGAGTGGAATTAGAACCTGAAATTTTGTACACAACATCTCTAACACTCGATTTGAACATTGCAACAATAAATTCCAACATGCTTTAACATTTGCTACTTAAATCTTAGAAATCGGTTTTCATAAAAACCGACCCAAAAACTCTATAAATCTTAATTTTGAACGAATCTTACCTCAAATTGTCTGTTGCAGTAGTTATAGTTCCTATTTTTGCACTTGAATCCAAACTTTTGCACTTCAAATTTGATGATTTCTTGTTTCCTTGGATTAAAGCCGAGAGTTAGAGAGAGAGATGAGAGAAACCGGTGAGAGAGAGAGAGAGTAGAGAGAGAGAGGATTTTGAAAAGTGAAAGGCTTTTCCATCTTTTATTTTCTATTTTGACCCATTTGCACTTTATACCCCTCAACTTCGTATTTTCATATTTAACTGATAATATGATTATAAGTAACTTAAATTAATACAATCATCCAAAAGTACAATAATTGAGTCTTAAAATCGTAAATTACATATATTTGAAAATTGGGATGTTACAGCATGGGCTCCACCACGCCTATACTTCGTCCGCGAAGTCATGCTGCGCTAAACAAACTTGGGTACTTAGTCTTCATGTCTTGTTCTGATTCCCAAGTATGATTAGCTCCCCGATGATGCTTCCACTTGACCAGCACCATCCTGATTTCCTTATTTCGTAGTTTCTTGACTTTTGTCTCCAAAATGCACTCCGGTTCATCAACGAACCTTAGCCGTTCGTCAACCTTAATGTCCGAGTGATCAGTCCATGGTTCCCTCTCGGGCACCAGACTCTTTCTTAAGTATCCTACGTGGAAGACCGGGTGAACTCCTGATAGTTCTTCTGGTAAGTCCAAGTGATAGGACTGATTCCCAACTCTTTCTAGTATTTTGAAAGGTCCTATGAATCGAGGCGATAACTTTCCTCGCTTTACGAATCTTGTAACACCTTTCATTGGGGAAACTTTTAAGTATACCCAATCGTCCTTTTGAAACTCTATTGCTTTATGACGGCGATCGTGGTAATTCTTTTGCCGATCTTGTGCCGTTTTCATGTACTGTCGAATGAGTTGGATCTTTTCGTTCGTTTCTTGCAACAACGCTGGTCCGGCGATAGGAGTTTCTCCTGTTTCCCTCCAACAGGTTGGAGTCCTACATTTTCTGCCATATAGAGACTCGAACGGTGCCATCTTGATAGTGGAATGGTAACTATTGTTGTAGGAGAATTCAACCAATGGGAGGTGATCGTCCCAGTTACCACCCAAATCCATGACACACGCTCTGAGCATGTCTTCCAGAGTCAGAATTGTTCTCTCACTTTGCCCGTCAGATTGGGGTCTATAGGCAGTACTCATTGCGATACGAGTACCAAGACCCAGTTGTAGAGCAGCCCAGAAGTTGGAAGTGAATCTACTATCTCGGTCGGAGACAATAGACTTAGGCACACCATGCCTAATAACAATTTCGTTTACGTAGATCTGGGCAAGTCGGTCCAGTGAGTAGGTTTCTCGGATTGGTATGAAGTGAGCAGATTTGGTTAATCGGTCAACAATGACCCAAATGGCGTCATGTTGACGACGAGTCTTAGGTAGCTTGGTTACGAAATCCATAGTAATATGGTCCCACTTCCATTCTGGGATAGGAAGAGGTTGCATACTACCATAGGGTTGTTGGTGCTCGGCTTTGACTAGACGACATGTTCTGCACCTTTCAACATACTGACCGACATCTCTTTTCAATCCTGGCCACTAGAAGTCGGTTTTCAAGTCGTTGTACATTTTTGTGCTGCCAGGATGAATCGAGAATTTGGATTGATGAGCTTCTGCAAGAATTACCTCTCGCATGTTCCCGAACTTAGGAACCCAAACTCTACCATAAATACCCTTTAATCCAGTTCCATCATCTTGCATTAATGGCAACTGAATTCTGATATCTTCGTCTTTAACATTCTCTTCTTTTAGGGCCTGTAACTGAGCAGCCCTAACATCATCTATGATTGTTGAAGTCAGTATCGTGGAGGTCAAGGCATAGCAGTATGCCTTGCAGTACGCTTTCCTGCTTAGGGCATCGGCCACTACGTTGGCCTTCCCTGGATGATAGAGAATCTCACAGTCGTAATCTTTTATCAGCTCCATTGATCTTCTTTGCCTCATATTCAAGTCCTTCTGACTGAATATGTACTTCAAACTCTTGTGGTCGGTGTAGAGCTGACACTTGGTTCCATACAAGTAGTGTCTCCAAAGTTTGAGAGCGAAAGTCACAGCAGTTAGCTCTAGATCATGAGTAGAGTAATCTTTCTCATGTGGTTTGAGTTGTCTAGAAGCATAAGCTATGACGTTTCCTCTTTGCATTAGAACAGCACCTAAACCCGTGCCTGATGCATCTGTATAGACTACAAAGTCTTCGTTCCCTTCAGGCAGGGCTAACACCGGTGCTTCACTTAGCAATTTCTTCAATTCGTCAAAGGCTACTTGCTGTTCTTCTTTCCAAAAGAAAGTAGCATTCTTGCGAGTAAGCTTTGTAAGCGGAACGGCGATTTTGGAGAAGTCCTTGATGAATCGGCGGTAGTAACCAGCCAATCCCAGAAAACTACGAATCTCGGTGGCGTTGCGGGGTGATTCCCAGTTCTGGATAGCTTCGATCTTTGCAGGATCAACAGCAATCCCAGCACCAGATATCACGTGCCCCAAGAATTGGATCTGAATTGAATATTGAGTAAGTACAAGCTAACAACGAGTTTATGATTAAGTATAAGGATCATGAAATTGTTTGGAATGTTGAGACGTACCTGCCTCAACCAGAATTCACACTTAGAGAATTTGGCATAAAGTCGCTCTTTGCGTAGCAACTCTAGTAATTCTCTCAGATGTGTAGCATGATCCTCTTTGGTCTTTGAATATATGAGAATGTCATCGATGAACACGATGACCGATTTGTCAAGCATTGGTCGGCAGACTCGATTCATGAGATCCATGAAAGCAGCCGGCGCATTTGTAAGACCGAATGGCATTACCAGAAACTCGTAGTGTCCGTAACGAGTTCTGAAAGCCGTCTTTGGAATATCATCCGGGTGTACTTTGAGTTGGTGGTAACCCGAACGAAGATCAATCTTCGAGAAGTAACTTGCGCCTTGTAACTGGTCGAAGAGATCATCAATCCGGGGCAACGGGTATTTGTTCTTGATTGTGACTTTATTGAGTTCTCGGTAATCGATGCACATACGTATTGTGCCATCTTTCTTCTTGAAGAACAGAACAGGAGCGCCCCAAGGAGATGAACTTGGGCGTATGAAACCCTTGTCGAGCAACTCCTGTAACTGCTTCATCATTTCCTGCATTTCTGCAGGAGCTAGATGGTACGGAGCTTTTGCTATTGGAGCAGCTCCAGGGATGAGATCAATGCGGAATTCCACTTGACGATCAGGTGGCAATCCCGAGATATCTTCTGGAAAGACATCTGGAAATTCAGAAACGACGGGAACGGTGGAAGGAGATTGAACTTCAGCCTTTGCATCGACAGCGTAGGCTAAGTATGCAGAACAACCCTTGGCAACGTGCTTTCGGGCTTTTGCAATTGAAATGAGGCATAGGTCGCCTTTGTGTCTATCACCATAAATGCATATGTCTCGGCCCTCGGGGGTGGTGATCTTTATCATTCTTTTCTTGCAAACGATTTGGGCCTCATTGTGAACTAACCAGTCCATACCTACTATGATATCGAATTCCCCGAACTCCATGGGAATTAGATCTATGTTGAACACTACATCTTCTACAAGTAAAGTGCAATTCCTATATACCTTGTCTGCTTTAACTAACATGTTGCTAGCAGTCTCTATATCAAGTACAAATTGTAATTTCGAAGTAGGCATATTGAATTGACGAGCAAATGTAGTGGAGACAAACGAACGATTTGCTCCAGAGTCAAATAGTACACGTGCAGGAATTGAATTAACATAGAACGTACCAGTGACCACTTCCGGGTCATCCTTTGCTTCTTCAGCTGTGATTTGGAACGCCCTTGTTGGAGCCCTTTGAGATTGATCCCTGCGAGCCGTGGAAGCTACAGAAGATCTTGCTGTTGATTGTGGAGCATTCTGATCTCGTGGGGGTTTCGGGCAGTCCCTTGAAAAATGGCCAAGCCTTTGGCAATTGTAGCATGCATCATCTTTTCGTGGACAATGCTCCCAGTGATGGCCTTTCTGCCCACAGCAGAAACAATACATATCCTGAGTCTTGCACTCCCCAGAGTGCGCTTTTCTGCATCGTCTGCAGTCCCTCATTTCAGAATTGGCCGAAAACGCACTTCCCTTCTTGGGTGATGAAGATTGTTGATGAGATTGGGGAGAGAATCGGGAGGATCCAGACTCCCGCTGCCTTTTTGGCGGCGACGGTTGAGTCGGTGTTTGTAACAACCCAACTTTTAGCCCAAATAAATATCTGATTATCGAACCAAAAATGTAATTTTATTACATTACTTTGAATTATAATTTAATTAAGTCTTTGAAATATTTTAATTAAATTATATAAATATTTAAATTATGATTTATGATTTAATAAATTATTAAGATAATTAAATAAAAGATATATAAGATACGAAAGTAATAGTGGGTTAAGTAGCAAACATAACTAGTTAGAGTATATAAACGGAATTTAAGTTTAGAAAATCAGATTTCTCTCTCTCTCTAGACTCTCTCTCTAAGATTTTCTCTCTCTACTCTCTCTCTACATCTCTCTAAGATTTCTTCTAAACCGACCGTCGGATCATCAAGATTTATACGTCATCGGGAAGATCTCGAAGAATACTACAAGAATATACGGTTGCATGTAGGATTACACACGAATTTGAGGTAATTATTGACTAAACTCCCTAATTTCAATATTAGATACCGAAACCTAGGATTAAATAGTAAGAAATTTAGGTTGCATGTTTAAAATTTCTGAAGATTATGGTAAATTTAAGTTAACAGAAGTATCAGAAACAAAATCTACGGATTAATTCATTCAAATAAGTTCAAAATCTGAAATTTTAAGTAAAAATGTGTTTTGACAAAAAAAAAAAAATCTATTTTGAATGATCTTGAATGAATTATGATGTTATGGATAAGGAAAATTGTATAAAAACACTTAATTAATGATAACACCACTTTATATTTCATTGCATGTTACTAAAAAGTGTTTTTGGGCAATTTTAATAAAAATCCGTAAGTTGCGACCTGCATATCTGCATGTGAACTCGACGAGTTCATAGGGGAACTCGGCGAGTTCCCAAGAACACTTGAATATTTCTTCAAAAATTCATAAGTATTGGATCCGAATTCGGTTGGGACCCGAATTCGGATGAGAACCGAAATAAGTTTTGGACCTGAAATAGAACCGAACTCGGATGTGTCCGGAATCCGGTTTTGGGTCCGTACTTCGGACGTGAACTCGGCGAGTTCACCAAGCCAACTCGACGAGTTCTCTGCGCTTCTTGTACAATTCGAATGAAGTGTCAAAATTTCGTATGGTGCCCCATCTCGGTTCATATTTCGGATGACTCAATTCGGACCAACTTCGGAAGTGTCATTTCGGATGATTTAGAACCGAATCTGGATAATCCGAATTCGGATGGTCCTAATCTGAATGCAGTATTTATAATTCGAAATATATATATACAACAGATTCCTTATATAAATATGAATGATCAAATATTGAAATCAAGATCTATAAAATTAAGAAATACCATCAAATAGAAATCATATGAATATATATATGCACGATCACATATGATCAGATTTCCGAAAATGCAATCTTATGAGACTTTGAGATTAAAGACCAACGAATGAACATTGAATTTATTATTCAAATGATTCTGAGGCTAATAAATATCAATAATGATATGATTAACAGATTGAGAGCAACTGAGCCAGAGCCAGAAAGTGCAGATAACCAGTAACTGTGAGTTGTAGATTTCATTTTAACTGCATATTATGTGAATTGAGACTTTTGTTGCATGATTCTGATTTATTGATATTCTGATCTTGAGCTTATTGAAATATTGTCATAGTATATTTACTATGATTTGTTGAGCTGAGTATTTCTTCTTCTAGATTCGATTCTTTGACGAGTCACTTGATTGTTAAGCTTAACACCATCACTATTGCTCAGTGTTGGGTTAATGTTAGGCTTATGATGTGCTGATTTACGTGATGAAAGCACAGAGGGTAGCTAGAGCTGAGCATTCCGATGATATCCATATAGAGCTTTTACTGGTAGCTAGCCCAGTACGTGGCTGATCCCCACTAATGATGCGTGTGTATGGATTTATCATCATCCGAGCATTCCTTATGAATTTGTCTAAAAGTCTCAAGAGCAACAACAGTTTTATAACTGGGAGCTGAGCAAAGTCGCGCATCAAAAGAGCATTAATTGGCCAATGACCCTTCGAGATTGAGCTGTGCATGAGCCTAGTGCAGTGCATATAGAGCTGAGCCGTGCATGAGCCGAGTGCAGTGCATGTGCTTCCGCGTTCATAATTGCATGTTAAATGTGAAATTCTACATTCTCACTAAGCAAATAAGCTTACCCGTTGTTGCATTATTTTTCAGGTAAAGGCAAAGGATTGGCTGGACCTAGTTCATAGGTCAGGACTTTGAAAGAGCTTGAAGTGCATTAGAACCTGTTCCAACACCTTGGTACTTAGCTGATGATTGAGCTTTGGGGTTCGGGTCTAGTTTATATTATGTGATTTGATGTAATAGTCTAGATATTTGTACCTTGCTACTTAAAATTCTGCCTCTGTTTGTAATTAATTTTATTTCCGCAATTGTTAATTTTATCTTAGTTTCATGATTGATATTGCGTTGCTACTGGGCCTAGACTTGAGACCTTTGAGAAATCAGAGGGTCTCATAGGATGGTATCAGAGCAATAGTTTGAGTGAATCATTGTATTACATGTAATACATGATCTCAAACTTGTGCAATGCTATAGTATCAATCATGACAGGATGGCTTGAACTAAGATAGGTTTCAGAGACTAGTAGGACGGGGCATGAAAGGGTACAATGTGCTAGGCTAATGATCTAAACATTTAGTGATTTGAATTTCAGAGCTATGTCAGGAGAAGGTGGACCATCAGGTGGCATGACCCCAGAGCAAGTCCTGGAAATGATGCAACAACTAATAACCCAGAATAATGAGCAACAAAACAAGTTTATGCTAGAACAAATTGAATCAATAAAGAAAACTGAAAAGAGAAATAAACATAAAAAGAAGCAAACTGAACAGTCAAGCGAATCTGATTCTGATGATGAGCATGTCAATAGACGAGTTGTGCAGCCAAAAGGCTGTAGATTTAAAGATTTCAAAGCGAGTGGTGCTATGACGTTTGAAGGCACAGTAGATCCAATACAAGCGTTAGATTGGGTAAGTCATACTGAAGAGATCTTCAGTATCTCAGAATGTCTGGACAGCAATAGAGTTAAGTTTGCTACAACCCTGTTCGTTGGAGCTGCTAGAGCCTGGTGGAAAACACAAAGAAGCATCTATGGTGAGGAAACAATTACGACATTGGATTGGGAGCAGTTCTTAGAGATGTTCAACGCCAAATACTGTCCAACGGATAAACAAGACGAACTCGAGATGCAGTTGATGCAATTGAAACAAGGAACTAAGTCCGTTGATGAATACGAGCATGAGTTCTCGAGACTTTGCGGCTACTCGTCATATCAAGTAGCAACGGAAGAGCGTAAGATAAACCGATTCAGACTAGGTCTGAATCCAACATATAGAAGACAAATGAGCAGCATCAAGTTTACGACGTATCTCAGCATAGTGGAAGCAGCAAGGATGGTGGAGCGAGAATTCACAGATTCGAGTTATGAACCCGTTATGATGGCTATAAGTCCTACATGTCCATCTCCACCTAAGAAACAAAAATCCAGTAGATTCTTCAGTTCATCAAAGTCCAGTCAGCAGCAGTCACAAGCATCCTCTACACCTCAGAAGACTAGAGATTATTCCATACAGTCAGGAGCACGACCGTGTAAACGTTGTAACAAATTTCATAGCGGACGCTGCAACCCTATAGATGTGACCTGTTACACTTGCAACCGGATTGGACATGGAAGCGATGAGTGCCCAGAAAGAAACGACGTATGCTACAACTGTGGTGAGCGTGGACATTATGCCAAACATTGCCCGAATACACGCGTGCTTACTAATCCTGAACAACCAGTTGGCAGAGCAATTCAACAGAGTACTACAATGATACCTACAGTAAAGGTACGAGCTTTCCATATTACTGCTGAGGATGCCGAGGAGACACCAGAGACACCAAAAGACCACAATGGTAACTAATACTAAGTTTCTTATATGCTAAAATGATTTAATTCTGTTACCATATGAATTTCAATTCCAACATAAGTAGTGAGTTAACTGTACAACCCTGTCATCGATAGTGAATAATGCGGATGACATATGGGTCGTATCAGTTGAAGTTACGATATAAATACATGTCCAATAAGAAATTATACCTATAGGCAATATAGGTGTTGTAATCTGAATCATGTATGATTCAAAACTTGAGAGAAATCAAAATATAATCCTAAACACCAGCTACTTCGTAAATCCTTGTAATCTAAATGATTACAGCGTGTCTTATAATGAGACAGAGGTAGAAGTTGCTGATCCAATAAATATTAATGAGAAGAGTATCTAAATCATGTAATTAAGCACCTAATGACAACTTGAACGAGAATCAAAGAAGTCAGAGGAACAAAGCGAGAGTGATAAAGAAATAGATTGAGATCTTTGTAAAGTCAAGCAATTGGTCATAAATGGCCAATGAAAAGTCTGTTATATGTCAATATAGATGTAAGTGTTGGATTCTCATTATGTCGATGCGAGACTAGTGAGATAGTCCATATGGAATTCTTATTCCACCTATTTGTATATAAATGAGAAGCTTCCGCCAAAAGAGTAAAGTAATTTCAAATTCAGAAATTCACCAATGAAGATTCAAGCCTAAGTCTATACATATAATTAAACAGAATCAAAGATTATTGTTTTGTCGAAGCCTCTTGACCGAATTACACAATGAACTAATAGAGGAAGGCGATGACGATAAAGTAGAAGATGATCTAAATGGTCGTGGAGACGGTTTTGGAACCCTGGTAACTCGAGACCTGACTTCAATAACAGAATCAGCCGTTATGTCTAACGAATCACACCGAGAAAACCTAAGTCAATTGTCGATTTCTATCAAATTGTTTCTTTGGAATTCGATTCTGTTTAGCATTTGTTTTCTAATCGCTGGAAGATTTGAAAGCATATAATCTCTTCAAGTTCTTGACCATATTTTGAATTTCCTGAAATATCCATCAACTGTCGAAATCGTTGCGAAGAAGATGTGATCGATTATAACTTCTGTTTTGATTCGACAAGCTTTAAATGCAGCATTTCAATATTTTGCCTCAAACTCTCATTCTTGGCTTCTAATACTCGATCATCTTGGAGGATTTTGCTTCTCGAGAGGTTGCTTACATAAAGGATATGGCGGATATAGCAGTACAAATTGGAGACCAAGGTAGGTAAGATGGAGTCGTTACACGAAGAGTTGACTCCGATTGTTGTGCCAGAAGATTGATTCCATTGGTTTGTTAGAGCGAAGAAAAATTATAAATCTTCATAACAAGACAACATAAATCAGAAATTGGTTAAGCGATTGATGATTGAAACATCATCAATAAAGAAACATAAAAGTACAGATATCAGACTCCCGAAAAGCTCTGTATCTATTTCAAGAGCAAATCAGAAGAGACATGAACTAACTAAAATATAGAGATGATAGTTAAATTGAAAGAGATATAAAGTTAAATCTCAAAAGCCCACAAAGTGACTATATCACTGATAATCAGAATTTCTACAAATCTCTTATGTGATTGCATAAGTTAGCAAATGAAAATTTTGCAATAATACAGATGAGAGATTTAAAAAGCCATAACTGGCTCAAGATCAAACGAAAGTGATATATGAGCTAACTCATGTATTGAGTTGTTATCTGGATTGATTATGGCGTAAAGCATAAAGCTCATATATTAAGAGTATGAATAATAAGTCAGAATTCTTAAAATGATCAAACAGCGAAATATTGAATCAAATATGAAGCTCAGAAGAGAAACTTGAGTTTCTTGTGCTTGAAAATTTCAAAGAAACATAAACCATGAAATACAGATGGTGCTCGTTCAGTGGAAACACCACAAAAGTTTGTATCAGCCTTGGGAATTAAGAGATATCATAAAAGCTATCTGCCCAAGTCTGTTCGAACATATCTAACTTCGGGGACGAAGTTTGTGCGTGGTGGAGCCCATTCTGTAACAACCCAACTTTTAGCCCAAATAAATATCTGATTATCGAACCAAAAATGTAATTTTATTACATTACTTTGAATTATAATTTAATTAAGTCTTTGAAATATTTTAATTAAATTATATAAATATTTAAATTATGATTTATGATTTAATAAATTATTAAGATAATTAAATAAAAGATATATAAGATACGAAAGTAATAGTGGGTTAAGTAGCAAACATAACTAGTTAGAGTATATAAACGGAATTTAAGTTTAGAAAATCAGATTTCTCTCTCTCTCTAGACTCTCTCTCTAAGATTTTCTCTCTCTACTCTCTCTCTACATCTCTCTAAGATTTCTTCTAAACCGACCGTCGGATCATCAAGATTTATACGTCATCGGGAAGATCTCGAAGAATACTACAAGAATATACGGTTGCATGTAGGATTACACACGAATTTGAGGTAATTATTGACTAAACTCCCTAATTTCAATATTAGATACCGAAACCTAGGATTAAATAGTAAGAAATTTAGGTTG
Organism: Centrapalus pauciflorus; assembly: GCA_020465985.1. Taxonomy (NCBI): domain Eukaryota; kingdom Viridiplantae; phylum Streptophyta; class Magnoliopsida; order Asterales; family Asteraceae; genus Centrapalus; species Centrapalus pauciflorus. Next base: position 47,927 of record JAANYP010005093.1, read on the forward strand.
CATGTTTAAAATTTCTGAAGATTCTGGTAAATTTAAGTTGACAGAAGTATCAGAAACAAAATCTACGGATTAATTCATTCAAATAAGTTCAAAATCTGAAATTTTAAGTAAAAATGTGTTTTGACAAAAAAAAAAAAAAAGTAATCTATTTTGAATGATCTTGAATGAATTATGATGTTATGGATAAGGAAAATTGTATAAAAACACTTAATTAATGATAACACCACTTTATATTTCATTGCATATTACTAAAAAGTGTTTTTGGGCAATTTTAATAAAAATCCGTAAGTTGCGACCTGCATATCTGCATGTGAACTCGGCGAGTTCATAGGGGAACTCGGCGAGTTCCCAAGAACACTTGAATATTTCTTCAAAAATTCATAAGTATTGGATCCGAATTCGGTTGGGACCCGAATTCGGATGAGAACCGAAATAAGTTTTGGACCTGAAATAGAACCGAACTCGGATGTGTCCGGAATCCGGTTTTGGGTCCGTACTTCGGACGTGAAGTCGGCGAGTTCACCAAGCCAACTCGGCGAGTTCTCTGCGCTTCTTGTACAATTCGAATGAAGTTTCAAAATTTCGGATGGTGCCCCATCTCGGTTCATATTTCGGATGACTCAATTCGGACCAACTTCGGAAGTGTCATTTCGGATGATTTAGAACCGAATCTGGATAATCCGAATTCGGATGGTCCTAATCTGAATGCAGTATTTATAATTCGAAATATATATATACAACAGATTCCTTATATAAATATGAATGATCAAATATTGAAATCAAGATCTATAAAATTAAGAAATACCATCAAATAGAAATCATATGAATATATATATGCACGATCACATATGATCAGATTTCCGAAAATGCAATCTTATGAGACTTTGAGATTAAAGACCAACGAATGAACATTGAATTTATTATTCAAATGATTCTGAGGCTAATAAATATCAATAATGATATGATTAACAGATTGAGAGCAACTGAGCCAGAGCCAGAAAGTGCAGATAACCAGTAACTGTGAGTTGTAGATTTCATTTTAACTGCATATTATGTGAATTGAGACTTTTGTTGCATGATTCTGATTTATTGATATTCTGATCTTGAGCTTATTGAAATATTGTCATAGTATATTTACTATGATTTGTTGAGCTGAGTATTTCTTCTTCTAGATTCGATTCTTTGACGAGTCACTTGATTGTTAAGCTTAACACCATCACTATTGCTCAGTGTTGGGTTAATGTTAGGCTTATGATGTGCTGATTTACGTGATGAAAGCACAGAGGGTAGCTAGAGCTGAGCATTCCGATGATATCCATATAGAGCTTTTACTGGTAGCTAGCCCAGTACGTGGCTGATCCCCACTAATGATGCGTGTGTATGGATTTATCATCATCCGAGCATTCCTTATGAATTTGTCTAAAAGTCTCAAGAGCAACAACAGTTTTATAACTGGGAGCTGAGCAAAGTCGCGCATCAAAAGAGCATTAATTGGCCAATGACCCTTCGAGATTGAGCTGTGCATGAGCCTAGTGCAGTGCATATAGAGCTGAGCCGTGCATGAGCCGAGTGCAGTGCATGTGCTTCCGCGTTCATAATTGCATGTTAAATGTGAAATTCTACATTCTCACTAAGCAAATAAGCTTACCCGTTGTTGCATTATTTTTCAGGTAAAGGCAAAGGATTGGCTGGACCTAGTTCATAGGTCAGGACTTTGAAAGAGCTTGAAGTGCATTAGAACCTGTTCCAACACCTTGGTACTTAGCTGATGATTGAGCTTTGGGGTTCGGGTCTAGTTTATATTATGTGATTTGATGTAATAGTCTAGATATTTGTACCTTGCTACTTAAAATTCTGCCTCTGTTTGTAATTAATTTTATTTCCGCAATTGTTAATTTTATCTTAGTTTCATGATTGATATTGCGTTGCTACTGGGCCTAGACTTGAGACCTTTGAGAAATCAGAGGGTCTCACAGTGTTGCGGCGGCTGAACCAATGACATATCCGGATAACAGGACAATCTGCTCCACATTCCGAGCAGCCTCGAGTAATCCAGCAAACGTTGTATACCGAACCCCACTCATGGTTCGGCGTATCTCATAGTCTAGTCCGGCCTCAAACCGGGCTATTTTTCTCTCTTCCGTGTCAACTTGATGTGGTGCAAACAAACTTAAGCGGGTGAACTCAACGACATATTGTGTAACCGTTTTCGTTCCTTGAGTCAGATTCAGGAACTTCGCCTCTAGACGGCGCTTCTCATCAGTAGGACAGTATTGCTGGGAGAATACTTCCTTGAACTCGTTCCAAGACATGTGTGACACTACCTCCATCGTCAGCACATGTGTCATTGCATCCCACCACATAACAGCGTCCCTTGCAAACATAGCGGTTGCAAAGCGGACCATGTCTTTATCAGCACAGTCGCTGATTCTGAAAGTTCTCTCTGTGGTGGTGATCCATTCCAATGCAGTCACAGCATCTCCGGTTCCATCAAAAGTAACAGCCCCGTTACTTTTGAAGTCCTTAAACCTACAGCCCCTTGATCGGTTGGAAGACCCAGTATCTTGTCTTTCCTCTTGGTCATCTTGTTGCTGTTCCTTGTTCTTTCGTTTGTCAGCTTTACGTTTTGCCTCGGCCTCATCTCTGGCCCTTAACTGATCAGCAAATGACTGAGCCTGCTCAGCCATTCGTTTGGATTGTAGCTCATTGTTTTGTTCCATGAGAGCTTGCATCATCTGGAACATTTGCTGAGGAGTCATATCGTCTCCTGACATGTTCTGAAATATAACAACTTATATTTAGAACATTTATTTGTAAGTCTTAAGTGTACAGTTACCCTTTGTGTTTCCCCGTGTGCATGTCAATCCTATCTTAGTTCAGATCATTACTTAGAAGTTCATTCTAATATCATAACCTAAGTTTGAGTCCAAGTCCTCGCGGACACTTGAAACCTCAAACTAATTCTCTGATACCAAAACCTGTGACGCCCTCTTGAATTAATGATATAATTGTAATCTCCAGGATCGACTAACAACCCAATGAGTAATACGATAATTGAAATTGAATACTTAAAAGTAGAATTAGCAAATCCACACTAAAGCAATGAAAGTACATGTCTACAGTGATTAAGTCTAACTATTACATCAACATAATTGTTTAAAAGTAGTAAATCCCAGCCCAAAGCTATTCAAGTACCAATAACTTCTAAAGTCTCCCGGATATTGAAGTGATATGCTTAAGATGAAGGTCCCGCTACACTCTTGCCTTTGCCTGTAAACAATGTGAGTCAACAGTAAGCTAAATGCTTAGTGAGATAACAGATTATGCAAACAACAAATATTTCTTTACAAGCAATGCTTAACCATGGGCAGTGTAAGCCCCATGTATGTGAATATCGGCAGTGTAAGCCTCAGTGTATGTGAAAACCATGCAGTGAAAGCATGGGTTGGCAGTTCAATATGCTGATCGGGGATGTGCCGAACCTGATGGGATACGAGTGGGATGATCAGTCCCCGACAGTGGCCTGCTGTCAGCCCCAGTCCAGGTCGCATCAGATTATGAAGTAATGATCATGCAGTGCAAGCATGATGTAAATAGATGCACTTTCAAATGAACGCAAGCTACATGTGTGTTACATGTCAAGTACGAGTGTGCATCATAACAACAAATCATTTCATGAGTGCCAAATGAAGTATATGAACAATGTGAACATGCCATTGAATGTATAAACATGAATGTAAAAACAATAAATGTTCGAATGATAATCTGCAACTCACAGTGATTGGTATAGTGTGACTTGTCTCCGAATCAATGTGTGTTTTGATAACACCACAATGATCTGTAATGTAAGTGTAATAGTGATGTAATGTCAGTAATTGCTTAAAACTTGTATTCTGTAATTTTAAATGAATTTCCTACTGAATTCGGACCACATCCGAATTCGGATGGTCCGAAGTCCGGATGGTCCGAATTAGGTGTTGGTCCGAAATAGACTGTGGTCCGAAATGTGTGTACTCCGAAATGGGGGTGGTTCGGATTGTATATGGTCCGAATTGGGAAGGTATCCGAATTGACTGTTGGTCCGAACTCGGATGGATCCGAAATCACTGTTTGATCCGAATTGGGGTGAATCCGAATTCGGATGGATCATATTCCGAGTTCATACTTAGCATATTTTTCCAATATTTTCCAGAATTATGTTTTTGACCATTTTTGCATGTTTTGAGTCTAATATTGCAACTATAAGCTTATATGTACTAAATCAACTTATAATATAACAGTAATGTACCAAAACAACCCATTTTTGTCCATTTTTCTTCATGTCTTCGAAGAACACACACTAAAACACACACACAATTACAGAATTCATACTTAGGAGTGGAATTAGAACCTGAAATTTTGTACACAACATCTCTAACACTCGATTTGAACATTGCAACAATAAATTCCAACATGCATTAACATTTGCTACTTAAATCTTGTTTTCATAAAAACCGACCCAAAAACTCTATAAATCTTAATTTTGAACGAATCTTACCTCAAATTGTCTGTTGCAGTTGTTATAGTTCCTATTTTTGCACTTGAATCCAAAATTTTGCACTTCAAATTTGATGATTTCTTGTTTCCTTGGATTAAAGCCGAGAGTTAGAGAGAGAGATGAGAGAAACCGGTGAGAGAGAGAGAGAGTAGAGAGAGAGAGAGAGGATTTTGAAAAGTGAAAGGCTTTTCCATCTTTTATTTGCTATTTTGACCCATTTGCACTTTATACCCCTCAACTTCGTATTTTCATATTTAACTGATAATATGATTATAAGTAACATAAATTAATACAATCATCCAAAAGTACAATAATTGAGTCTTAAAATCGTAAATTACATATATTTGAAAATTGGGATGTTACAGCATGGGCTCCACCACGCCTATACTTCGTCCGCGAAGTCATGCTGCGCTAAACAAACTTGGGTACTTAGTCTTCATGTCTTGTTCTGATTCCCAAGTATGATTAGCTCCCCGATGATGCTTCCACTTGACCAGCACCATCCTGATTTCCTTATTTCGTAGTTTCTTGACTTTTGTCTCCAAAATGCACTCTGGTTCATCAACGAACCTTAGCCGTTCGTCAACCTTAATGTCCGAGTGATCAGTCCATGGTTCCCTCTCGGGCACCAGACTCTTTCTTAAGTATCCTACGTGGAAGACCGGGTGAACTCCTGATAGTTCTTCTGGTAAGTCCAAGTGATAGGACTGATTCCCAACTCTTTCTAGTATTTTGAAAGGTCCTATGAATCGAGGCGATAGCTTTCCTCGCTTTACGAATCTTGTAACACCTTTCATTGGGGAAACTTTTAAGTATACCCAATCGTCCTTTTGAAACTCTATCGCTTTATGACGGCGATCGTGGTAATTCTTTTGCCGATCTTGTGCCGTTTTCATGTACTGTCGAATGAGTTGGATCTTTTCGTTCGTTTCTTGCAACAACGCTGGTCCGGCGATAGGAGTTTCTCCTGTTTCCCTCCAACAGGTTGGAGTCCTACATTTTCTGCCATATAGAGACTCGAACGGTGCCATCTTGATAGTGGAATGGTAACTATTGTTGTAGGAGAATTCAACCAATGGGAGGTGATCGTCCCAGTTACCACCCAAATCCATGACACACGCTCTGAGCATGTCTTCCAGAGTCAGAATTGTTCTCTCACTTTGCCCGTCAGATTGGGGTCTATAGGCAGTACTCATTGCGATACGAGTACCAAGACCCAGTTGTAGAGCAGCCCAGAAGTTGGAAGTGAATCTACTATCTCGGTCGGAGACAATAGACTTAGGCACACCATGCCTAATAACAATTTCGTTTACGTAGATCTGGGCAAGTCGGTCCAGTGAGTAGGTTTCTCGGATTGGTATGAAGTGAGCAGATTTGGTTAATCGGTCAACAATGACCCAAATGGCGTCATGTTGACGACGAGTCTTAGGTAGCTTGGTTACGAAATCCATAGTAATATGGTCCCACTTCCATTCTGGGATAGGAAGAGGTTGCATACTACCATAGGGTTGTTGGTGCTCGGCTTTGACTAGACGACATGTTCTGCACCTTTCAACATACTGACCGACATCTCTTTTCAATCCTGGCCACCAGAAGTCGGTTTTCAAGTCGTTGTACATTTTTGTGCTGCCAGGATGAATCGAGAATTTGGATTGATGAGCTTCTGCAAGAATTACCTCTCGCATGTTCCCGAACTTAGGAACCCAAACTCTACCATAAATACCCTTTAATCCAGTTCCATCATCTTGCATTAATGGCAACTGAATTCTGATATCTTCGTCTTTAACATTCTCTTCTTTTAGGGCCTGTAACTGAGCAGCCCTAACATCATCTATGATTGTTGAAGTCAGTATCGTGGAGGTCAAGGCATAGCAGTATGCCTTGCAGTACGCTTTCCTGCTTAGGGCATCGGCCACTACGTTGGCCTTCCCTGGATGATAGAGAATCTCACAGTCGTAATCTTTTATCAGCTCCATTGATCTTCTTTGCCTCATATTCAAGTCCTTCTGACTGAATATGTACTTCAAACTCTTGTGGTCGGTGTAGAGCTGACACTTGGTTCCATACAAGTAGTGTCTCCAAAGTTTGAGAGCGAAAGTCACAGCAGTTAGCTCTAGATCATGAGTAGAGTAATCTTTCTCATGTGGTTTGAGTTGTCTAGAAGCATAAGCTATGACGTTTCCTCTTTGCATTAGAACAGCACCTAAACCCGTGCCTGATGCATCTGTATAGACTACAAAGTCTTCGTTCCCTTCAGGCAGGGCTAACACCTGTGCTTCACTTAGCAATTTCTTCAATTCGTCAAAGGCTACTTGCTGTTCTTCTTTCCAAAAGAAAGTAGCATTCTTGCGAGTAAGCTTTGTAAGCGGAACGACGATTTTGGAGAAGTCCTTGATGAATCGGCGGTAGTAACCAGCCAATCCCAGAAAACTACGAATCTCGGTGGCGTTGCGGGGTGATTCCCAGTTCTGGATAGCTTCGATCTTTGCAGAATCAACAGCAATCCCAGCACCAGATATCACGTGCCCCAAGAATTGGATCTGAATTGAATATTGAGTAAGTACAAGCTAACAACGAGTTTATGATTAAGTATAAGGATCATGAAATTGTTTGGAATGTTGAGACGTACCTGCCTCAACCAGAATTCACACTTAGAGAATTTGGCATAAAGTCGCTCTTTGCGTAGCAACTCTAGTAATTCTCTCAGATGTGTAGCATGATCCTCTTTGGTCTTTGAATATATGAGAATGTCATCGATGAACACGATGACCGATTTGTCGAGCATTGGTTGGCAGACTCGATTCATGAGATCCATGAAAGCAGCCGGCGCATTTGTAAGACCGAATGGCATTACCAGAAACTCGTAGTGTCCGTAACGAGTTCTGAAAGCCGTCTTTGGAATATCATCCGGGTGTACTTTGAGTTGGTGGTAACCCGAACGAAGATCAATCTTCGAGAAGTAACTTGCGCCTTGTAACTGGTCGAAGAGATCATCAATCCGGGGCAACGGGTATTTTTTCTTGATTGTGACTTTATTGAGTTCTCGGTAATCGATGCACATACGTAATGTGCCATCTTTCTTCTTGACGAACAGAACAGGAGCGCCCCAAGGAGATGAACTTGGGCGTATGAAACCCTTGTCGAGCAACTCCTGTAACTGCTTCATCATTTCCTGCATTTCTGCAGGAGCTAGACGGTACGGAGCTTTTGCTATTGGAGCAGCTCCAGGGATGAGATCAATGCGGAATTCCACTTGACGATCAGGTGGCAATCCCGAGATATCTTCTGGAAAGACATCTGGAAATTCAGAAACGACGGGAACGGTGGAAGGAGATTGAACTTCAGCCTTTGCATCGACAGCGTAGGCTAAGTATGCAGAACAACCCTTGGCAACGTGCTTTCGGGCTTTTGCAATTGAAATGAGGCATAGGTCGCCTTTGTGTCTATCACCATAAATGCATATGTCTCGGCCCTCGGGGGTGGTGATCTTTATCATTCTTTTCTTGCAAACGATTTGGGCCTCATTGTGAACTAACCAGTCCATACCTACTATGATATCGAATTCCCCGAACTCCATGGGAATTAGATCTATGTTGAACACTACATCTTCTACAAGTAAAGTGCAATTCCTATATACCTTGTCTGCTTTAACTAACATGTTGCTAGCAGTCTCTATATCAAGTACAAATTGTAATTTCGAAGTAGGCATATTGAATTGACGAGCAAATGTAGTGGAGACAAACGAACGATTTGCTCCAGAGTCAAATAGTACACGTGCAGGAATTGAATTAACATAGAACGTACCAGTGACCACTTCCGGGTCATCCTTTGCTTCTTCAGCTGTGATTTGGAACGCCCTTGTTGGAGCCCTTTGAGATTGATCCCTGCGAGCCGTGGAAGCTACAGAAGATCTTGCTGTTGATTGTGGAGCATTCTGATCTCGTGGGGGTTTCGGGCAGTCCCTTGAAAAATGGCCAAGCCTGTGGCAATTGTAGCATGCATCATCTTTTCGTGGACAATGCTCCCAGTGATGGCCTTTCTGCCCACAGCAGAAACAATACATATCCTGAGTCTTGCACTCCCCAGAGTGCGCTTTTCTGCATCGTCTGCAGTCCCTCATTTCAGAATTGGCCGAAAAGGCCCTTCCCTTCTTGGGTGATGAAGATTGTTGATGAGATTGGGGAGAGAATCGGGAGGATCCAGACTCCCGCTGCCTTTTTGGCGGCGACGGTTGAGTCGGTGTTGCGGCGGCTGAACCAATGACATATCCGGATAACAGGACAATCTGCTCCACATTCCGAGCAGCCTCGAGTAATCCAGCAAACGTTGTATACCGAACCCCACTCATGGTTCGGCGTATCTCATAGTCTAGTCCGGCCTCAAACCGGGCTATTTTTCTCTCTTCCGTGTCAACTTGATGTGGTGCAAACAAACTTAAGCGGGTGAACTCAACGGCATATTGTGTAACCGTTTTCGTTCCTTGAGTCAGATTCAGGAACTTCGCCTCTAGACGGCGCTTCTCATCAGTAGGACAGTATTGCTGGGAGAATACTTCCTTGAACTCGTTCCAAGACATGTGTGACACTACCTCCATCGTCAGCACATGTGTCATTGCATCCCACCACATAACAGCGTCCCTTGCAAACATAGCGGTTGCAAAGCGGACCATGTCTTTATCAGCACAGTCGCTGATTCTGAAAGTTCTCTCTGTGGTGGTGATCCATTCCAATGCAGTCACAGCATCTCCGGTTCCATCAAAAGTAACAGCCCCGTTACTTTTGAAGTCCTTAAACCTACAGCCCCTTGATCGGTTGGAAGACCCAGTATCTTGTCTTTCCTCTTGGTCATCTTGTTGCTGTTCCTTGTTCTTTCGTTTGTCAGCTTTACGTTTTGCCTCGGCCTCATCTCTGGCCCTTAACTGATCAGCAAATGACTGAGCCTGCTCAGCCATTCGTTTGGATTGTAGCTCATTGTTTTGTTCCATGAGAGCTTGCATCATCTGGAACATTTGTTGAGGAGTCATATCGTCTCCTGACATGTTCTGAAATATAACAACTTATATTTAGAACATTTATTTGTAAGTCTTAAGTGTACAGTTACCCATTAATTGTCCCCGTGTGCATGTCAATCCTATCTTAGTTCAGATCATTACTTAGAAGTTCATTCTAATATCATAACCTAAGTTTGAGTCCAAGTCCTCGCGGACACTTGAAACCTCAAACTAATGCTCTGATACCAAAACCTGTGACGCCTCTTGAATTAATGATATAATTGTAATCTCCAGGATCGACTAACAACCCAATGAGTAATACGATAATTGAAATTGAATACTTAAAAGTAGAATTAGCAAATCCACACTAAAGCAATGAAAGTACATGTCTACAGTGATTAAGTCTAACTATTACATCAACATAATTGTTTAAAAGTAGTAAATCCCAGCCCAAAGCTATTCAAGTACCAATAGCTTCTAAAGTCTCCCGGATATTGAAGTGATATGCTTAAGATGAAGGTCCCGCTACACTCTTGCCTTTGCCTGTAAACAATGTGAGTCAACAGTAAGCTAAATGCTTAGTGAGATAACAGATTATGCAAACAACAAATATTTCTTTACAAGCAATGCTTAACCATGGGCAGTGTAAGCCCCATGTATGAGTGTACAGGCAGTGTAAGCCTCAGTGTATGTGAAAACCATGCAATGCAAGCATGGGTTGGCAGTTCAATATGCTGATCGGGGATGTGCCGAACCTGATGGGATACGAGTGGGATGATCAGTCCCCGACAGTGGCCTGTTGTCAGCCCCAGTCCAGGTCGCATCAGATTATGATGTAATGATCATGCAGTGCAAGCATGATGTAAATAGATGCACTTTCAAATGAACGCAAGCTACATGTGTGTTACATGTCAAGTACGAGTGTGCATCATAACAACAAATCATTTCATGAGTGCCAAATGAAGTATATGAACAATGTGAACATGCCATTGAATGTATAAACATGAATGTAAAAACAATAAATGTTCGAATGATAATCTGCAACTCACAGTGATTGGTATAGTGTGACTTGTCTCCGAATCAATGTGTGTTTTGATAACACCACAATGATCTGTAATGTAAGTGTAATAGTGATGTAATGTCAGTAATTGCTTAAAACTTGTATTCTGTAATTTTAAATGAATTTCCTACTGAATTCGGACCACATCCGAATTCGGATGGTCCGAAGTCCGGATGGTCCGAATTAGGTGTTGGTCCGAAATAGACTGTGGTCCGAAATGTGTGTACTCCGAAATGGGGGTGGTTCGGATTGTATATGGTCCGAATTGGGAAGGTATCCGAATTGACTGTTGGTCCGAACTCGGATGGATCCGAAATCACTGTTTGATCCGAATTGGGGTGAATCCGAATTCGGATGGATCATATTCCGAGTTCATACTTAGCATATTTTTCCAATATTTTCCAGAATTATGTTTTTGACCATTTTTGCATGTTTTGAGTCTAATATTGCAACTATAAGCTTATATGTACTAAATCAACTTATAATATAACAGTAATGTACCAAAACAACCCATTTTTGTCCATTTTTCTTCATGTCTTCGAAGAACACACACACTAAAACACACACTTAATTCCAAAATCATACTTAAACTTCGAATCTGATTCTGAATTTTTGTATACAACAACATACATGCTCGAATTCAACTAATCCATCATAATGTATAACATGCATTAACATTTGCAACAATAATCTTAGAAATCGGTTTTCATACAAAACCGAACCAAAACTTCAAAAATTCGTGATATATAAGGAGATTGTTACCTTAAACGGTTTGTTGCAACTGTTATAGTTCCTTAATTGCTACTTGAATCCAGATTTTGCACTTGAAATTTGTTGATTTCTTGTGCCCCTAGAATTGAAGCCGAGAGAGAGAGAGTAGAGAGAAGAGAGAGTGTTCGGTGAGAGAGAGTAGAGAGATAGTGGGTTTGTTCAAAATGAAAGACTTAGTCACTTTTATTTGTTGCTTTTTACCTATTTGCATAATACACCCCTCATCTTTGTATTTTCTTACTTAACTGATAATATCATCAAAATAACTTAAATTGTAATAATAATTCATTAACACAACCATTAAGTCAAATAATTGTAAATTACACATAATTGAAAATTGGGATGTTACAGAATGTCCGTTTGGTTGCCGTTATCCATTCGAGTGCGGCAACAGCGTCTCCCAATCATTAAACTCCACAGCCCCGTTTCCCTTGAAATCCTTAAACCGACAACCTTTGGGTTTGTTTGATGACCCAGTGTTGTCATCTTGTTCCTCATTGTTGCCCCCTTCCTTTTCTTTGTTCTTTATCTTATCCTCTCTTCTCTTAGCTTCGACCTCATCTCGAGCCCGAAACTGATCTTGTATCATCTTGTTCTGCTCAGCCATCATGGCTAGCATCATCTCTCTGGTTTCTTCGGGTGTCATTCCTCCTCCAGACATGTTCTGAAATAATAAACATATAACTTGTTTAGTAACATGTCATTAATTTAAAGACACCACCCATTTGTCCCGTATGATAGTCAATCTCTTATAATTACTATATCGTAACCTATCTTAGTTCAGATCATTACTTAGAATCACTACATATCATCACCTAATGTTTGAGACCAAGACCTCACGGACACTTGAATCTCAAACTACTGCTCTGATACCATCTCGTGTGACACCCTTGCCACAACAACCACCATTTACAAACACCCAGGATAAATCATCAAACACAATTACAATAATGATCTGATAACCTAATTTAAGTGCGGAAGCATTAAAATACATAATTAAAGTAGTGCAACAGTATCAGACACCCTACGGTGCTACAAGGTACCAAATTTAAATCTACACACCCGATTAAATTATTACAACATCCAGAATATATTACAACATTGTCTCAAAACATAATTACCGATTAAGTAGTACCAAATCTTCCGAATCTTCACAAACGACCTAACTAGAAGGTCCGGCGGTAGACTTCCCTTTTCCTGTAAAAGTACAACATCTGAGAGGTAAGCGAATGCTTAGTGAATACAAAGATTACGCATTTTATAAATCTTTATGAAGCCCCAAGGGTAACACCGATGACAAACATCGTATACCCTTCTTCGTACACCAAGTACGGACCAGAGCCGCAGCCCTTTCGAGCCCAAAGCTCGGCATTAAACATACCATCTGAGACAAACGTACGATCGGGGATGACATACTGCCTACCAGAACCTTGGAGGGATCAGCTCCAGGTCATATTGCGCAGTAACATCAGAGTAATCGATGCGACCCACCGGTCCATCACTAGATGCACAACAATCGAAAGGACATGCAACAAGTATGAATGTGCATCTAAATCTACGCAAGTTAGTAGAATTCCAAACAATAAATGAAGCAACAGGTCTCAGCAGGATAAGCTTAACATAAAACAGATATAAACATGCGAAATCTAATGTACTCACAGTGGGTGCGTAAATAAAACTTCAATATTATTTCTCTTTGGGCTTTCAACCGAATCCACCAGGTACCCCATTGTGGGTTAAACAACACCACAAGGGACCTGTTAAATTAGTTGCAACAATACCTCGAGTCAAAAACCGTTTAAATCCATAAGACCAAGTTTTGTAAGTTTTGCAATATTTTTCCCCCATTTCGGGTCCATGTCTAAATTCGACCCATAACTAAGTTTGAACCCATCTCAAGTTCACACCTTATCCTTTGAATAACTCTTGTCATTTTATGTGTTTTTTTTATGGGTTTCATTCAAAATATTCGAGTTTAGAGAGTGGGTTTTCATTTCTAGGTATTAAATTCGAATCCATGGGGATAAATTCGAATCCCATTCAAATTTATGGGTTAGATTCGAACCCTTGTTCGAATTTGATGATTAAACTCGAGATTAACATGTTAAACTCGAATATATACTCGAATCTAGTACCAAAATCGAGTTTGTTCTTGCATTTCGACTATGTTCTTGGTATTTTCGAGTTTGTTCATCTTACAACTTTAAAACATGCATTTCTAAGCCTAAAATCACCGATATATCATGTATTGAGCCTAATTTCGTTTCTATTATACATATACTATCATATTCTTGCAAGATTTCAAGCAAAACTATCTCCAAATCACATAAAAATGGCAGATTCGAATCTAAGTTCTTCAAAACCGAAATAAACAAACTTAAAAGGGTCGATTCTTACCTCAATCCATACGAAATCAAGAATCCAACTGCAGATTGTTGTAGTACTCCTCGAGATCTTTCCAATGACGTATAAATCTCGATAATCGGCCGGTCGGTTTGTGAGATATCGTAGAGAGAAGTAGAGAGAATTCTAGAGAGAGAAAGTGTAGACAGAGAGAGTGACCATAGAAAATGAAAGGCTTTAGCCTTTTATTTCCATTTTCATCACTTTGCACATTTCACCCCTCAACTTAACCGGTTCCATAAAATACTGATTTATTCTTAATTTATCATTAATAGCTTTTATAATTCATAATATTCCTTAATAATAATTCCGAGTTCAAATTTTCTTAAAATAACAACAAACTTTCTAAATATCCCAAATACATAATAATTGCTCATAATTCAACTTAATTGTAAATTTTCCACTTAATATAGATCCAAATCACAGAAATTGAATTCGAGGATGTTACATGGACCTTCTTTGCAATAAAATCCTTTGAGGAAGAGGATTCACCTTTTTCAAATAAGTAACTTTTCAGAATACTTACGGGTTCTTTAGGTTTTTTTAGCTTGTTTGTCATGTGAAGGTTTAACAATTCATCTATTTTGACAAACATCTCTTCCAATGAGTCGAAATCCGAGTTCATTTATGGATCAAATTCTTGTTCAGAATTTATAGAATCAAGTTTAATTAAAAGTTTCTGATCTGATTGAGATTTGTTTTCATGTTGATTTTGCAATTTTAATTCCAACGATTTAATTTCAGCCTTAAGATTGTCATTTTCAGGCTCAAAAGTTTTGTTTTTCAATTCAAGAGCAGAATTTATCTTCTCAAGAATTGAATTTGGTATATATGGCTTTTGAGAATAAGTAGTATTTTTAGACAAATCCTTTTCAGAACAAGTCTGAATATACTCCCCTGAAATGCAAAAATTTTGATAACTCTCATTTAATCTGTTATAGTCTACAGTATTCTGCATTTCATCAGTTCTCACCTTTTTAAATCTTCACCTGGTTCTACTTCATCTGAAGCTTTCATAAAAATCATTTGTAATCCTAAATTCATATATCTGACATCATATATAGAACTTGAAATTGCTTTAGTCAAATATTTAGGATTAGTCCAACCTATACCTAATTTTGAATTATAAAATTCGCTATCTTTAGGTTGGTTCAAATATATTGTTTGATCTGTTTGACCTCGTTTTATAATCTTCCAATGATTTAATTTTCTCATAAATCTTTGTTCTTTCATCAAATATAGCATGATATTTCACAGAATAACTTGATGCTTCTAATTCAGCTAAATTCAGTTTTTCTTTTAGGTCAAATATATTGTTATTCAGTTTCTGAATTTGACTTTGATGTTCATTGGATTTATCTTGTAAATCTGATACAGCTCTTAATGCTGATGCCTTATCCTTGGAAAAATCTAACACTAAAGCATGTTCTTGACTCAATTTGTTTTCCAAGGAATGGACATTTTTCTTTTCGGCTATTAAGGATTTTTCAAATCTCTTTAACACATAGGCCATTTGATTCAGTTTTTGTTCAAGCATACATGAGTTATCATCATCAGAATCTGAATTAGATTGTACCTCTGGTGACTCTGAACTCTTTGAGGTATCTGAATCTGATTCACCATCATCCTTTTCCTTGCTGCATCCAGCATATCCTGTTGCCATCAGTGTTATCTCTTCAGTCAGTTCCTTATCATCATCAGACTCCTTATTCTCTTCTGTTTCCTCATCCATAAAACCCACCCCAACCTCATCTTCAGGTATCATTACAGACTCACTAAGTTCAGAATCATTAAAAACTTCAGATTTCAGACAGATGTGTGCATCTTCATCTAGAATATCTTCATCTTCAGATAATTGGAACCAATGATCATCTTCAGCCATCAAAGCCTTACCGGCCTCTTTTTCCTTTGCCAGCAGTGCCTTGCGAGTGTAGTATTCTGAATTCTTAACTACAGACAATCTGCATTCTCTGGCAAAGTGGCCTGGCTTTCCACAGTTATAGTATTTTTGCTCAGAGTCCTTCTTGGCAGGCTTATCAGATTTGTCATGCTTCTCAGCTCTCTTGCCACTGCTCTCTCCTGATTTATCATATTGGTCCTTCTTCTCATATTTTCGTGAGCCTATCTTATACCTCATCTTATTCTTGGTCGGTTTGCGGTAGAACTTCTTCTGAAATGCCTTCGTCAACAAGGCCATTTGTTTCTTCATCTCTTCAATTTAAGAATAAGTTGAGGAATCAGATGAATCTGAATTTTATCAACTGCTGCTCATTACTACCCGTTTCTCCTTTTTTAGCTTATATTTATACTTCTTGTCTGCCAACAGAGCTAAAGGATCAACGATTTCCGTTTCAGCCTTCGTCTTTCCTGACATCTTCCTTAAAACAACTTCTTGGTAGTTGTTAAGGTTTTCAAAAACCATGTGGAAATCCATGTCGTCAATCTTTTTATTCTGCTGAATTATCATTATGTACTTATCCCACTCCGGATTCAGTACGTTCAGGAATTTGACATTAATATCCAAATTTGACTTTGTCACACCATTCCTTTTCATCCTACTGACCAGGCTGACGAACCTCAGATACATACTTTCCAGCAATTCCCCTTCTCTTGCTCTGAAGTTTTCAAACGTCATCAGACTGTTTCGAGCTGTTGCTGCTCTGTCTGAACCTCTCATCAATTTACAAACCTCATCCCAGATGGATTTGGCTGTTTTTCTATTGGTCAGGCAGGTATATATATCATTGGGTATTGATATCAGCAAGAGTTTTCTAGCAGTCTTGTCCCCTAGTTTTTTCCGTTTTTGAGCTTATGTTAGGTTTGTGACCTCAACTGTTCTTTCTTGGATAGGAGGTTGCCGTTTGGTACTGCGGGTATGGTTTCAAGGAAAACAGTTGGTCCCTCATTTAGTGATTTCATCATTTCATCGGACAGGTCATGAAATTGATGAATTCAAGGAATCTTTCCCTCCACTGAACGTATTCTCCTCTGTACAGAATTGGAGGTTTTGTTTCTGACCCCATGGCTAGTGCATCTTTGGACATTTTGAATGATTAAAAGGAATCTTCCAAGATCTTTTAAATGGATATTGATTGAAAATGAAAAATTGATCAAACTTGTTGATAAATTGATCAAACTCGAATGAAAGTGGTATGAAACTCGATATGAATGGGATCAATCTAGATCAAAGAATGATTAAACTCGAACAAAGAATTGAATCAACTCGATTTGTAAAGAATGAAAATCGAATCTAGAAGAATCAATCGATACATTAGTAATGAAACTCGAATTAAGATTTGATGAAACTCGAATGATACTTCTATAAAACTCGGATGAAATAACAATGAACTCGAATCAAGTGGACTGATGATTGATTAAACTCGAATCAAACTTAATTTCACTTGACAGTTGTTTTATTATACTCGAATAAAACTTCCTTCTAACTCGAATATTATGTCCAACTCGATTGAAATGAAATTCAACTCGATTGCAAATGTTTTGCAACTCGAATAAAACACTTGTTCAACTCGAATTAAACTGCTTGCAACTCGATTGAAATAAGTGTCCAACTCGATGGGAACTTCTTTCAACTCGATTAAACTTCCTTTTCAACTCAATTATAACTTCTTAAAACTCGATTAAACTAAGTTTCCAACTCGATCAAAGAAGTATTCAACTCGATTAATACATGAATTTCAATTAATTTCGAGTTTTATGCTTTTTGAAAAAATTCAAGTCCAGATTCCACTAATTTCACTTAAAATGCATAAAATGATCCCAAATTGAAATTGAAGGTTGGTTTTTCACTAACAAACACTTTTAATGAAAGCAGTTTGGTAAATTTCAGAACAAACTCCTTGTTTTTCTCAAGAACAGTGAAGAACAATCGGTTTTCACAAAATCCGAAAATTCATTAAAACTTTTTGTGTGTTTTGAATTACAGATTGAAATTATAATCAATCTGTTCGTTTTTCAATCCTTTACCTTCGATCAAAATTTCACAATCAACATTCACTGAATCAAAAACCCTAGGGGTTTTTCGATTTTTCAAAAATTCTGATAAAACAGTGAAAATATTTTCAAAAATCAATCAGTTAATCCATTTCCATGCTCTAATACCAATTGATATTCCAGATTAATCAATCAAACATTCCATACAAACAATTAAGAACAGATTCAAACACTAACAGAATGATTATTGCACAAAAATAGGATTACAATGAAGATTGGAATTGCATACTGTAGCCCTAATTCCTCTATGAATTTCCGTGCAAATACACAATCAGAATTCGTGCAATTACAATGTCAAAACTATTACATTTACAAAGGAATATTCTATTTATAGCCAAAAGTCAACTATGTATTAATTACAAAATATACCCTAGACATATTTAATTCATCAATCTAAAATTGATTCTAACAGACACAAAGCTAGAAAACATACAAAAATTTCTAGGCTGTCCCATCTTGTTTGTACCCCTTTGTTGATGTCACCAATTATCTGATCATTTAGGTGACACCTGATCCACTTAGGATCATTATTCAACGAAGATTAACCTGTGTCAGTTTCATTTTCATTAGGTCTTGCAGAACAACTTTCAAGATTATCAGACACACTGATGTCTTGAGTTTGTTTAGCCATTGAGAATGAATCATTATTGTTGAACACATCATCAGAAGATTCATGGAAATCAGCATTGACTGGTTTTAGACATGGTGCATTAACTATGTCTGTACACTTATTCACACAGGCTGTATCCACATAATCATCATCATGACCATTGTGGTTAACAGGTTCCACTATGGGTCAAGTGAAGCTTTTGAGTCCTTCTTTTCATCACTGGAATGCATAAGATCATCAAAGCTCAACTCTCCTGAAACTGATTCAGGAACAACTTTGGTAGAAGCATTCTGAGACTCCTCAAAGGTGACATTGATATATTCATCTATCACCTTTCTTTTGTAGTTGTATACTCCGTAAGGTTTAGAGATAGCAGAATATCTAACAAACAAACCTTCATCAGCTTTGGGTTCAAATTTTGCCAGGTGATCCCTCTGATTTAAAATGATGCAGGGACATCCAAACACATGGAAATAACTAATATTTGGCCTTATCCCTTTGATTAGTTCATAATGAGTCTTGTTGAACCTTTTTACCACTAAGAATCTGTTTTGAGTGAAGCAGGCAGTGTTGACAGCTTCAGCCCAAAATGATGAAGGCAAACCTGATGCACACAACATGGTTTCAGCAGCTTTAATGAGGGTTCTATTCCTCCTTTTAGCAACTCCATTTTGTTGTGGAGTTCGTATAACTGAAAAGTTTTGTGATATCCATCTTTCTTCACAGAAGTCTTCAAGAGTACTATTTCTAAATTCAGTACCATGATCACTTCTAAGCTGCTTGACTTGCGCAGAGTTTAGAACTTCCATCTTTTTGATAAATCCAATAATTTCTCTGGCAGCCTCTCCTTTGGTCTTAAGGAAGATCACCCATGTAAACCTGGAGAACTCATCAACCATTACTAGAGTGTATCTTCTACCTCCTAGACTTGGGACACTGACAGGTCCAAACAAGTCCATGTGGATTAAAAGAGAGGAGTATCAATAGAAAAATTAAGTTTGGATTTAAAAGATGTTTTACTCTGCTTGTCTTTCTCACAAGCTGTGCAGAGTTTATCCTTAACAAAGGTTATAGAAGACAAACCTGTTACCAACTCTTTCTTACAAAGTTTGTTGATATTCCTGAAGCTCAGGTGTGATAGCCTTTTGTGTCATAACCAGTTTAGGTCTGCATTGCTCTTTGAGATAAAGCAGGTTTCAGTTGTGGGATCAACATATATCATATCCACAACATATACACCTTTCTTCCTTTGTGCACACATCACAACCTTGCCTTGGGGATCCAGTATGTACCCAGGTGCTCTTCAATATTAACCTTGTAGCCAGCATCACACTGTTGGCTAATGCTAACCAAATTATGTTTTAGCCCAGACACATAGGCTACTCTTTTGAATATTGCAGCACCAGCTTGAAGGGTCCCATATCCTTCTATGGGTCCCTGAACATTGTCACCAAAGGTGAATTTTGGCCCTTTTTCAGGCCTGAGATCACTCAACAAATCTTTGCTACCTGTCATGTGGCCTGAGCAGTCGCTGTCCAAGTACTAAACCTGGGATGGTTGTTTAACCTGCAGAGTGTCATGGGAAAATATTAATTATTTTTAGGGGAACTCATCATAAGGATGAGTTCTCCTTCTTCATCAACATTTGTTGATGGACCACTAAGATCTACACTAATATTTCCAATTAGGATTGTTTCAGCTTGGATACTCTCGTCAGTGACCATGTTACTTCCAACACTACTGGTTTTTGCAATGTTGGAACTAGCAGTGTCAGCAGGCCTTATGTTCTCAGTTTCAGGACAGTCTTTGGCCATATGAGTCTTCTTCCCACATTTATAGCATTTTCTCTTTTTAGACTTTCTTGAAGAAGTACTCCCAGAAACACATTCTGGGATATCCTTGTTGGACTTCTCAGCAGGTTTAGCAAACTTATTACTATTCTTAGAAGAACCAACAGTTTGAGTGGAAGGTACAATAGCAACTGCTTTACCTGTGTCCTCTTTCCTCTTTTTAGGAGGACAAAGATCAAATATAGGAAGTTTAATAGGCTTTTGTCCTTGCACAGGTTTGGGAAACTTATTCCCTACTTTCTCAGGTTGGACAATGGCTTTGCCTTTTCCATTACTGAGATGTGATGAATGTTGCCTATTAACATGATCACTTCTTCTAGTTTTAAAATATTTTCATTCATTTATAACCAGTTTTCCACTATGATATAAAAACTTATTTGATATCACAGCAGATTTGCTTCCAACATGAGACTTACCCTTGTTGAAAGCAGACTACTTTTCTTTTGAAAACTTTTTTTTCAAAATAATTAGCATCAAAAGGAATAACAGGTTTCTTTCCATCAGCTTTTGATCTAGAACCTATCTTGTTGACAGGTTTAGTGTCCAAAGCTGCAGTTTGAACTTGTTTTCCTTTTTTTTGTTTTTGTGAACTAGCTATACACTTAGCAGGCTAATTTGATGAAGAACGTATTACATCAACAGCCTTTAAAGTTGTTTCACACAAACTGTCAGTGTTTTGAGGCCTGATAAACCTGTTTGTTGAGACCAGCTTTCCATTTACTCTTTGAGTAAAAGTACTTGGAAGCTCACCAAGAGTGGATAAGTCTTTTTCCAGATTATTTATCTAAACAATTGAAGCTCCTGTATCAAGATCCCCTCCAAGATAGGCTTGGATTTGAGTAGGAATCTGCTGACTGATACAGTAGTTGACTTTCTGTGCTGATTGGCACCAAGAGTCAACAATCTTTTGAAGCTTGGCATGCTTTGAGTCTATCTCTGTCTTTTCTTGTAACAAAATGGTGTTGATGTGTTTTACTTCATCAAGTTTAGTTTTCAACTTATGAAAACTGACCAGTTCATTAGATTTTGTTTCAAGATCTGTTTTTAACTCAGAGACCTCAGACTTCAAAGCATCATGCTACTCTACAACAACTTTTAAATTAACAAGCAAATATTCAAACATCTTAACTTTTTCATTACAACTGTATTCCATGAAATTTTGTACCTTATACATTATAGTTGGGTTTCCGTTCTCCAAGTTACTGAGAGCTTTAGCTTCAGCTTCAGCCAAGTTCTGTTTGAAGTTGCTTGTTGAGGGGACATCAATGTTAGTCGTCAGACAATTGTTGTCCTCTTCATCAGTGTTGGGAAATAATCTAAGTATGTCAAGATGTTAGTTAGGATATCTCAAGCTGTTAGTAGTAATTCTGTGTAATTACAAAGTTCGAGCTGCCAGTTCAACAAACTCGACCTGCTATTAGTTCAAGCTGCCAGAGTTAAAGTTCAAGTTGCTCAACAGATAGATAACAGAAAGTGCTAAAATTCAGGAAGTGATATATATATTTCAAGATTTGAAGATCTTCCAAGCATATCTACTACCAGAGAAATCACAGTCCGTCAAGGAAACAAATCAGAAGATTATAAATATAGATAGACTAGGTCTTTCTAATGTAATCGTGGTGCTTAAGTTTTTCATATTGTGATTGCTTTCTGATATAAGTTTCCAAAGCCTCTAAGGTTGTAAAACCCTAAGAACAGTCTGTGTTCTTCGTCTAATCAAAACAAATTAGAGGTGATTGTAATCAGAGATTTGGCAATATAAAGGTTTTGATATTGATTATGTTTATTTGATTATCTGTTCTTTATAATTCTGAAAGTTTTCTTAAAACAGTTAAGTGTTATTCCGCAAACTTCTTAATTAGACTCTGATTCAAAACAAGGTTATTGGTTTAAACTCTGATCTATTAAAACCAGTTAATCTTAGGTGATCTTGATCTTGACAAGTGGTATCAGAGCCACATGTTTTGTTTGTTATTCATTGTTTTCAAAGTCATAAACTTTCATCGTTTAAAATTTTTGTTTTTCTGCAATGGAGTTTGAAAATAGCAGTAGTGGATCTGGGCAAGGACTTAAAGTACCTATGCCCTATGGGAAGCTGTTATAAATCCTCCTGCAGTTGATCCTGAACTAGATGCTGAGGGCAAACCAAAAGGAACACCTCCAAAAACTGAGATTGAAAGAAAGGCTAGAATGAATGAAATCAAAGCTCTTACTATTTTACAAATAGCCATTCCTAATGCTTATCAACATCAGTTTAAAAAGTTCTATACTGCTCATTCTCTTTGGCTTGCTTTAGAGAAAAGATTTGGTGGTAATACTAGCACGAAAAGAAACCAAAAAGATCTTTTAAAACAGCAGTATGAAAATTTTTCTGGTGGAAAGATTAAAAAACCTTACTCAAATCTTTGATAGGTTTAATAAGTTGATAGGTGAGTTGGAGAGTGCTAGGGTCAGCCTGGATCAAGATGAAGTGAACAGAAAATTCCTTAGATCTCTTGGTGAAGAATGGGCAGTCTATGCTGCCCAATGGAGAGCCAAAAACAGTCTAGATGAAATAGAGTTGGATGACCGCTACAACAACATGTGAGTGTTTGAATTTGAAATTGAAAATAAAAAGAAACTCTTTCTTACAATCAAAATACTGCTCTGCTGTCATCAGCATTAAATGATAAATCAAACTGCTATGACTCTTTTTCAGGAACTGATCGCGACTCTCTTGAAGTTCATTATGAGGCATTTGTTCCAAGTGATGGACTTTTTGCTCTTAATGCTGAAGATCTGGAACAAATCCATCCAGATGATTTAGAAGAGATGGACTTAAAGTAGCAACATGCTATGTTGACTATGAGGGCCAAAATATTTTTTAAAAGGACTGGCAGACCAAACTTTCAAGCCTAAACAGAAGGCAAGCCAACATTTGACAAATCAAAGGTTGAGTGCTTCAAATGCCACAAACTTGGCCATTTTTCTAGAGAGTGTAGATCACAATGCATCAAAAACATGCCATTACTCAAAATTCAAAAATTCCAAAGGCATCAAAAGCT
>JAANYP010005095.1:0-15396 GCA_020465985.1 Centrapalus pauciflorus
CTTTAATCCGGGCCACCAGAAGTCTGCTTTAAGCTCGTTGTACATCTTTGTGCTTCCGGGATGTACAGAAAACCTTGATTGATGTGCTTCTTCGATAATCACTTTTCGCATCCCACCAAACTTCGGCACCCAGATCCTCCCATATATACCTCTCAAACCCGTTTCGCTTGTTTCCATATTCTTCATTTGCACTCTTATATCTTCAGCACCAACATTCTCGTCTTTCAAGGCTTCCTCTTGAGCGGCCTTGACATCATCAATAATCGTGGATGTTAACATCGTGGACGTCATCATGTAACAGCAATCCTTAGCATATGCTTTGCGACTCAAAGCATCGGCTACCACGTTAGCCTTTCCAGGATGGTTAAGGATCTCACAGTCATAATCCTTTATTAGTTCCATCGAACGTCTCTGTCTCATGTTAAGTTCTTTCTGGCTGAATATGTACTTCAGGCTCTTATGATCTGTGTATAAATGACACTTAGTTCCATAGAGATAGTGTCTCCACAACTTCAATGCAAATGTGACTGCTGTCAACTCAAGATCATGAGTTGAGTAATTCTTCTCATGTTGCTTAAGCTGTCTCGAAGCATAAGCAATAACCTTCCCACGTTGCATCAATACTGCACCAAGTCCCAACCTTGAAGCATCTGTGTATACAACAAAGTCCTCATTACCCTCTGGTAGGGCAAGTATCGGTGCTTCACTTAACGTTTTCTTCAAAACATCAAACGCCTCTTGCTGCACGGTTTCCCAGACAAAAGGTGCATTCTTCTTCGTTAAAGCAGTCAAAGGAACTGCAATTTTGGAAAAATCCTTAATGAACCTCCGATAATAGCCCGCCAGCCCCAGAAAGCTCCTGACTTCAGTAGATGAACGAGGCGGCTCCCAGTTTCTTACTGCTTCTACCTTAGTCGGATCTACTGAAATTCCGGCCCCCGATATCACATGTCCCAAAAATTGAATCTGTTGCAGCCAAAACTCACATTTTGAGAACTTGGCATACAACCTTTCCTTTCTTAACAATTCCAATAACTCTTTTAGATGATCAGCGTGTTCGGCTTCAGACTTTGAATACACCAAAATGTCATCTATAAAAACAATTACCGACTTGTCCAACATCGGTCTGCAAACTCGGTTCATCAAATCCATAAAGACAGCCGGGGCATTGGTTAACCCAAAAGGCATAACCAAGAACTCGTAATGCCCGTAACGTGTCCTAAAAGCTGTCTTAGGCACATCTTCTTCTCGAACCTTCAGCTGATGATATCCCGACCTCAGGTCAATCTTAGAAAAGACACACGCCCCGTGTAACTGGTCAAACAAGTCATCTATCCGCGGCAACGGATACTTGTTCTTGATTGTCAATTTATTCAGCTCCCGGTAATCGATGCACATCCTCATTGTGCCATCTTTCTTCTTAACAAATAACACCGGAGCTCCCCACGGCGATGAACTTGGTCGAATAAAACCCTTGTCCAACAACTCCTGGAGTTGTGTCATCATCTCTTTCATCTCGGTTGGGGCAAGGCGATAAGGAGAACGAGCTACCGGTGCAGCTCCAGGGATCAGATCAATTCTAAATTCCACTTGTCTCTCAGGCGGCACGCCAGACAAGTCTTCCGGAAACACATCCGGGAATTGTGAAACAACAGGCACATCGGCCAACGTCTTCTTCTCAGCCTTGGCATCTATAGCATATGCCAGGTAAGCGTCACAACCCTTTGCAACAAGCTTTCGGGCTTTTGCAATGGTCAACAAACATAGATCCCCACTTCTCCTATCCCCATAAATGCAGATCTCACGCCCCTCCGGAGTAGTTATCTTTATCATCCGCTTGTTACATACTATGTGGGCTTCGTTCTCTATCAACCAATCCATCCCGACAATTACATCAAATTCACTAAACTCGATCGGAATCAAGTCCAAATTGAAGACTACATCTTCAATCACTAAGGTGCAGTTTCGGTATACATGATCTACTTTAACTAGAGTATTACTAGCAGTTTCAATATCTAGTACAGCAGATAGCTTAGACAAAGGCATGGCAAGTTGTTGTGCAAACATAGTAGATACAAACGATCTATTGGCACCTGAGTCAAATAATACTCTTGCAGGTAAAGAGTTCACAATAAACATACCCGTGACCACCTCCGGGTTTTCCCTAGCCTCCTCTGCCGTTATCTGAAAAGCACGAGCCGGTGCCCTTTGTGGCTGGTTCCGGCGATTGACTGAACCACCACTGGATCCCCCAGATGATCGTGTCGTCGATGGAGCAGCAGCTGCTGGAGCATTCTTTCGACAATTCCGACTATAGTGCCCCCATACTCCACACTTATGGCAAGCATCAGATCTCCGTGGGCATTCATTCTGAAAGTGGCCCAACTCTCCGCAGCAAAAACACGCATGCCCGCTGGTGCACTTGCCGAAGTGTTCTAGATGGCACTTGTTACAATACTGCGGCTCGGTGTTGATAGAGTAAGCACGTGCGCGACCAGAAGAACTAGACTGTCGACGGAAGGACTGTTGCGGCGAGTACTGCGATGATCGTGAAGAACCAGAATAACCTCCTTCGCGTTGGCGTTTCGGTGGTGAAGGTTGAGTTGGATTAGCTGAAGCAGCAGCGGACCCCATCACGTAACCAGACATACTTAAAATCTGTTCCACATTTCTGGCGGCTTCCAATAGACCAGCTAGCGTACATTGCTCATCACCCTCCGAATCTCCAAATCAAGACCAGCCTCAAACCTGGTCACTTTCCTTTCCTCGGTATCCACTTGATGAGGCGCGAACAAACTCAGCCTCGTGAACTCCACGGCATACTGGGACACAGGCTTAGTCCCTTGAATCAGCGTCATGAACTTAGCTTCCAATCTTCGGCGCTCATCGGCCGGGCAGTACTGCTGAGTGAAAACTTCAGTGAACTCAACCCATTTCATTACAGCAACCTTCTCCATTGTTAGTGCATTCACCATCGAATTCCACCACATTATTGCATCTTTGGTGAACATGGCAGTAGCGAACCGGACCATATCCTTCTCAGCACAATCGCTGATTCGGAAAGTCCTTTCTGTAGCTGTTATCCACTCCAATGCAGTAACAGCATCACCCAACCCAGTAAACTCAACGGCTCCATTTCCCTTGAAGTCCTTAAACCGGCAACCCCTGGGCTTATTTGATGACCCAGTGTTGTCACCTTGCTCGTCATCGTTTCCCTCTCTTTCCTTATTCTTTCTCTTCTATTCTCTTCGCTTAGCTTCGGCCTCATCTCGAGCCCGAAACTGGTCCTGAATCATTCGATTTTGCTCAGCCATCATGGCTAACATCATTTCCCTCGTCTCTTCTGGTGTCATTCCTCCTCCAGACATGTTCTGAAACATGAAACATAGAACTTATTTAGTAACATGTCATTTAGTTATAGACACCACCCAATTGTCCCGTATGATAGTCAATATTCTTATGATTACTAGATCGTAACCTATCTTAGTTCAGATCATTACTTAGAATCACTACATGTCAACACTTAATGTTTGAGACCAAGACCTCACGGATACTTGAATCTCACTGGTGGCCAGGAATGAAGAAAGACATCGGAAAATGTGTTGAAAGCTGCAAAGTATGTCAGATGGTTAAGGCAGAACACCAGAAACCCTTCGGGGATATGCAACCACTGCCAGTTCCTGAATGGAAGTGGGAGCATATAACAATGGACTTCATTACGAAGCTGCCAAAGACCAAAAGACAACACGACTCTATCTGGGTAGTCGTTGATCGTTTAACGAAATCAGCACATTTCATTCCAATGAAAGAAACTTATTCTCTGGATAGATTGGCACAGTTGTACATCACAGAAATTATTTCTCGTCACGGTGTGCCAAAGTCTATTGTATCTGATCATGATAGTCGCTTCACATCCAGATTCTGGCAAGCACTACAAGAAGGGATGGGTACACGGATTTCTATGAGTACTGCTTATCATCCAAATGCAGATGGCCAGAGTGAGCGTACTATTCTAACTCTCGAAGATATGCTTCGTGCCTGCATTCTTGATTTATGTGGTAACTGGGATGACCACTTGCCGTTGATCGAATTCTCTTACAACAACAGTTATCATTCTACAATCAAGATGGCTCCTTTTGAAGCTCTATACGGAAGAAAATGCAGAACTCCTACCTGTTGGCGCGAAACAGGTGAATCGCCAATAGCAGGACCTGCCCTTCTACAGTTGACTCATGAAAAGATTCAACTTGTTAGAAGAAATATTCTTGAAGCTCAAAGCAGGCAGAAGTCATATTATGATAATCGACATAGATCAATCAGTTTTGCAGTTAACGATTGGGTGATGCTGAAAGTATCTCCAATGAAGAATGTGGTACGGTTCATTAAAAGAAACAAGTTAGCTCCGAGATTTATTGGTCCGTTCAAGATTGTTGAAAAGATTGGGAATCAGTCTTATCGTCTTGATCTACCAGCGGACTTAGCTGGAATACATCCTGTATTCCATGTTAGTCATTTGAGAAAGAGTTTAGCTGACGAAAGAGAAGTTCAAATACCACATGTTAACCTGCAAATTGATGAAAAGCTTCGAGTGGTTGAAGAGCCGGAACGTATTCTGGACTCGAAGACTAAGAAGCTTAGAAATAAAGAGATACAGATGGTGCTCGTCCAGTGGAAACACCACAAAGGTTCGCATCAGTCTTGGGAATCGAGAGATGTCATGAAAACTACTTATCCCAGTCTGTTCGAACGATAGCTAACTTCGGGGACGAAGTTTATGCGTGGTGGAGCCCATTCTGTAACAACCTAGATTTTATTTATGTCTTTTATTTTGTCTTGATCCAAATAATGTAAATTTAATTACATTATTAATTATGTAATATAATTAAGTTGGAGACTATTTAAAATTTAATTATATTTATGTTATGAATAATTAAAGATGATTAAATTAAAAGAGATGTATTATACAAAAATAAAAGTAGGTTAAAATTAAATGGAGTATATAAACCCAAATAAATGATCATTAAGATCATTTACACAAATAAACTCTCTCTCTCTAATCTCTCTAAAACTCTCGGACAAACCCAAGAATTCATCAAGAATTCATTGTAAATTGACAATCAATTGAAGATTCAATCCAAAGGGAGTTACAATCAACAACAATCAATAAGAATCTATAGAAATTTCAAGGTAATATTCTATTTAAATTCGAAAATTTAGTAATTTGGTTCGGTTTTATGAAAAACCGAAACCAAGAGATTAAAATGTGGAAATTATGTGTTGCATGTGTATAAATTTAGAAGATTATGATGAATTAATGATAATAAATGTAACAGAAACAAAAATCGGTGATTAGATTGTCCAAAATAAGAAGAAATCGGAATTTTTGTTAAAATATGTGTTCTTGAGAAAATTATGAGTTTTTGGATTATCTTGGTCAAATTAAGATGTTTTTGATCAAAGAAATTATATAAAAACATTCAAATAATGATATTACAACATTATAATACATTGCATGTCGATATAAATGAGTTTTAGTGAAATTTGACAAAAATCCGTATGAAGAACACCAAGAACACCAAGAACAGTTTCTGGAAAATAATAATAATAATAATAATAACAAGTGTGGGATCCGAATTCGGATGACCCGAATTCGGATGATGTCCCATTTCGGACCCTGAATTCGGATGAGGCCACTTCGGTTCCCATACTTCGGAAAATAAAAATTATTGTTTGTTAAGTGATGGTCCGAACTCGGATGACCCGAGTTCGGATGGTACCAATTCGGATGATTTCATTTCGGATGATATCAATTTCGGATAATGAACCGAATCCGGATGTGTGCTTGGTCCGAATTGGGATGCCCATTTCGGATGAATCTGAATCCGGATGATTAATTGGTCCGAATTAGAATGGCTATTTCAGATTGGTCCGAATCCGGGTGCCAGATCCGGATTGGTCCGAATCCGGGTGGTCCGAATCCGGATGATCCGAAATTGGATATCCTATTTTGATATTTTTACAAAATTAAAGAAAAATGAATCAAATGATTAACAGAGTTATCAGTTATCAGAATCAGATAAAATAAAGATTATGAAAAAGACATGAAATTGATATGATTTGACAATAATAATTCTGGACAGGTTCAGTTGATATCTGAACATTGACACAAAGAATTTAAAGACTAAAATGATGATGATAAAGATGATGAAATTGACATGATATTATCATGAATGAATTTGAACAGGTTCAGTATATTCTGAACAAAGATTTAAAGACTTAAAGACTTGAAAGCGGGTCTCTGATTTGAAAAGAATTGACAGATTACAGATTGACAAAATCCTGAGATAACTCAGGTGGCAGATTCATATATCTGTTTGACCAAGACCCAGACCTGTGAGTTATAGATATTCAGATTGAACATGCATAGATCCGGTTGAGATATATTGTTGCTGTTAGATTTATTGACATTCACTTTATCAGCTGGATTGAGACCTGTGCACACCATGGATGGGTGTTGCCCAGTGGATCATGATAGCTATTTGATTATCTTATCATATTGCATTTAATATTGCTTCAGACTTTGCCTTATGATTCATTGCTATCATGACTTCTAAGACATATGCTTCCATTATTGATCAGACCTTTGATAGATTGATTCAGCTTGACTAGCCCTTATGGTCTATTGTTCTAGACCCGGCTATTTCACCAGTTCTTATGAATTGGTAATGACCTCCGATGTTCCGCCATATTGACAAACTGGTAGCTAGCCCAGTATGTGGCTGATCCCCACGATTTAAGCGTGAGTGTGGCTTGAACATCATCCGATCTTATGATACTATATCTCAATCATGAGGGCTGTAGCGGCAGCCAAGACATATCACGCTAAGATTAATGACTCCGCTTGACACGCATGTTGATATTGAAAATCTATAAACTCACTAAGCATTGCTTACAGATGTTGCATTAATATTTTACAGGAAAAGCCAAAGGAAAATCACCTGCAGGACCTAGTACTTAGGTCATTCAAGATCCAAGTTTTGAAGATTTTCTAGACCACTACTCAACAAATCTTTCTGGTACTGATTGGAAGACAACAATTGTGGTGGTTCTGGGTAGATTTGATGTAATGTATGATATTATGATTAGATTAGATGTTACCCTTTTATAACTTTATTTTAAATGTAAACTTAAATCCTAATCTGTAATGTACATGTAATTTTAATTTTCCGCATTATAATTACCCTATCTTAGTATGATTGATATCGTGCAGTGCATATAGAGCTGTGCATGAGCCTAGTGCAGTGCATATAGAGCTGAGCCGTGCATGAGCCGAGTGCAGTGCATGTGCTTCCGCGTTCATAATTGCATGTTAAATGTGAAATTCTACATTCTCACTAAGCAAATAAGCTTACCCGTTGTTGCATTATTTTTCAGGTAAAGGCAAAGGATTGGCTGGACCTAGTTCATAGGTCAGGACTCTGAAAGAGCTTGAAGTGCTTTAGAACCTGTTTCAACACCTTGGTACTTGATTGATGATAGAGCTTTGGGGGTTCGGGGCTAGTTTATATTTGTGCTTTGATGTAATAGTCTAGAAGTCTGTACCCTATTACTTAAAATTGTCTCTGTTTGTAATTAACTTTAATTCCGCACTGTTAATTATTATCTTAGTTTCCTGATTGATATTGCATTGCTACTGGGCCTTGACTTGAGACCTTTGAGAAATCTTGGGTCTCACAACTTCCGTTCTTCCCAATGAACCTCCTTTCTCTACACCAATGAGGAGGTTACTTGGTTTGGTGGAAGAACCCTCTGCTGTGAGGGTGGATCCAGTGGTTGCTCCCAAAGGAAAATCCAAATCCAGGCATAAGGTAATCAAAAGGGGCCTGGAATAGACTGAAGCTGAGCCTGTCCTCAAGAAGGCT
Source organism: Centrapalus pauciflorus (assembly GCA_020465985.1). NCBI lineage: Eukaryota > Viridiplantae > Streptophyta > Magnoliopsida > Asterales > Asteraceae > Centrapalus > Centrapalus pauciflorus. Next base: position 7,923 of record JAANYP010005095.1, read on the forward strand.
AAAACAGTTAAGTCCAAGTCTGCCCCATCAGCCTCAATGGGAAGCAGACTTCTCACCCTAGTTCATCTATTGAACCTGAAGCCTTCGTGGCTGGTGCCTCTGTGGCATCTGAGACCATGGAACAGATTAATCCCCTTGTTTCTGACCCAGTCTCACCACGAGTCCAAACACAACTCCCTGATACTTCTCCTCATTCCCCCACAATGTCACAATACTCATGGAGAAAATCTTTAGCTAGGAAGAAACCATCATCCTAAACCAGCCCCTCTGACCCCTCTCAACAGGATTCAGTTGAAAAGGAAGCAACCCAGGCTGCCTCTCCTATTTTGGGAGAAGGTTCAGCACCTTTGGAGTAGGCTTCACTCCAACATGAGTCCACCCAGAGTCAACCTAGACCCTCTGGTTCCTCCCAACAGGAACCAGTTGTACACAAGGAGACTACCACATCAACTATCCCAGCCTCCCAACAGGCTGAGGGTATTGAAAGACAGGAATCCACTCCACTCCACACTGAGTCCACACAGTCTCCACTTCATACTTCTCCTACACCATCTGAGTCTGCACGAGGTGCCAAAACTGCTGGAACAGACCATCCAGCAGATCAGCCTCAAACTTCTACTCCTGGTGATGCAGTTGTTGTACACCCAAAATCTATTGAAGGACCATCTCCCTAAGCTGACGAACCACAGGGTATGGACCATCCCTCTGGTGAGGCTGCCCCTCAATTGCAAACTCCATCAGCAGGTTTCACCACTGCCTCTCTGTCAAATTTTGTGTCATCAAACCTTGATGATATGCAAGACTCTCTTGAATTAAATCTTGCACAGCTTCAAAGTTTGTTGTTCACAGCTTCTGACAGGGAAGCCATCTCTCAGCTGTCATCTCTTGCAACTTCCCAATCTGCTTCTCTTCAAACCTGTCTTGCCCAACCTGCAGAGGTGAAGGACAACCTGGCTTTCTTAGTGGATAGCCTGGTTGGCCCCAAACCTGCTGCTAAAACTACTGCTCAGCCTGCTGAATTCGTTTCTCCAGGCAAACCCAGTGTTGAAGGCCATGTGCCATCTCCTTCAAAGGGGGAGAAGATATCTGCCTCAAAGACCAAGTCTAAGGGGGAGAAATCTTCATCTCCCTCTAAGGAGAAATCAGCATCTATAGGTCAAGCAGCAGGTGCTTCACAAACAGGTCATACTGTGGATGCCTCCCAATCAACTGAAGCTGCTCAGCCTACTCAGGCTGAATCTCCAAACCCTGCACCATCTAAGGGGGAGGAATCCATTCCTGGGGACAGGCCAAGCAGAAGGAGACATCTAATACTGGAGCAAACAGAAAAAGAAGAGGAAGATGAACCTGAAGTTGTTCCAACCACAACAGCTAAAGGGAAGAAGAAAGCCTCCATAGACGCTAACTACCTCAAAGCTGCTCAGCTGAAGTTTGACAAGGCCAGAGCCAAAGAAATGGGTGTCTCTATGGAGACCTATTACAAATACAAAGAGGAGCAGCTTAGAGCCTTTGACAAGCTTAAGAAAGATGAAGCCTTTGCCAAAGCTACAAGGGCCTTTGCATACAAAGAGGCACAAAAAGTTAAAATGCCTTCTTTGGATGTCCAAAGGAAACTGTTAGAGGCTGCCAAAGAGTCAGTGGTTGAGAAGGAAGGAGAGAAAGAACAGGGTGCTCAGGTCTCTGTGACCAAATCTAAGCCAGCATCCTCTTCTGCAAGAGCCCAGATTCACTTTGACAACTTGGTAAGAAAGAAGTTCTTTGATGTTGCAAATAGAAGGCTTGCCAAGGAAACAATTGTCAAAGTTGTTCCCATTTCAAAGAAAGGCAAACAGTGGAAACTACAGATAACCAGAATGGATGCTGAATGTCCATAACTGGAAGCATATGAACACACTGATGTTGCTCAAATGGGAGTCATAGAATGGGTGGAATTGGCAGTTGCCCTGAGCCAGTCTAAGTCTGAAACTACTAAGACTATCAGGGCATATGTCAAAACGTTAATGGAGAGAGTGAAGAATCTTGGCCTAAATCTAGAAGAACAAATCAAGGGTACCTCAGCGGTTGAACCCAAGATAAAGGCCAAGAGGAGGAGAAAGGATAGCGAGCTGGAAGAACTCCTGATGTTGATTGATCAAGGTGATGTAGCTGTTGAGATCAAAGGAGTAGATCACAGCCTGCCCAGGGGAGTGGAACATGAGGAATACAAGCTGATAGAGGAACCTGAGCTTGGGGTATTTTTTGTAGATCCCCTAACAAAGAAAAAGTGTTTCCAGAGAGCATCAAATTTGCACAAGGTTGGTCTTAAGCAGCTCATTGCTTTTAGACTTGCAAACTCCTTTAGAAAATCTGTAAAATGGAGAGCAGCTATCTGGGAACAGCTCAAAGGGTTCCATGAGAGAGGAGAGCTTCAACATCTCAACTTCATATTCCTATTTGTTGAAATGAAGGAAATTGAAGAAACTAGGGAGGAGCTAGAGCAAATGTTCGAAGAAGAAGCACCACAGCTTGGAGGTCCATCTACTATTGAGTAGATGAAGAATGGAAGCTATCCATCAGTTGGACAGGCTTACCGTTACTTTCTCCCACCATCAACAGTCCAACATGTTGAATTTCTTTATGTACATAGGTTGTACTCTATTACATTAGTTGTAATTTTTCTTTTAAATCAGTTGTAATCTACATTAGTTGTACTCTTGTAAGAACATATGTTGTTTTGTAATCAAAATCAGTATATATAAACTGATCATTTACTTTACTTAAATGTTGTTATTTTATTTCAGCAAAGTGTATTGTAAAAATATATTGTGATTATTGATTAAATCAGCTTAGACTGATTATTGCAAATAGGGGAGATTGAGATTGTTAGGCACAAAAAGGCCTCAGTCAAACCTGTTCTACATCTTAGGGGGAGTCTTTTTATCAAACTTGTTTGATGCACTTGAAGGTATAGTTTAAGGCCTGTTAATGCCTTATTGAAACCTGAAAAGTGATTTGCAATATAAGTCAAAGTTGTTTACCCTGTTGCATTTGTTGCAACTAAGGCAGATTGCCCAAGCTGTTCATTCTGTTGAACAGGCTGGACATAAACTGTCTACGCTGCTCTATCCTGGTGAGCAGCTTGGACAAATTCTAAGTGTTCTATTCTTTGTGAACAGGCTAAACACTTTATGGAATATGTTTCAAAGTCCTCATGTATTGTTTTGGACTACAAGATCAGCTTACAAAGTCGAAGACAAAGTGGAAAACGGAAGCTGCAAAAGTTGCCTACGCTGTTCTGTTACATGAAGACAAAATAAATAATTGAAATGGGTGACAGACCATTTCTTATATCAAAATGGCCTTAACAGAAGATGAAAGGTTCAAAGTTGACATTCCTCTTTTGGTTAAAGCCTTCTGCAACAGAGACAAAAAGACAAAAACTCTGCCATGTATAGACAAGACTGCTTTATTAGAATGTGCAGAAAAGTTGTTTTGTCTTTTTAGAAAGACATCCCACTATCTCCTTGTCCAATGAGGAAGCTTCACTGAGATTCTCAGTGAGAGTATAAAAGGAAGCTTCTAAGGAATGTGAGATAACCAGAAGTGAGAAATTCAGATCGTGCTTAGAAGTGTGTTTTCCATGCATGCAAGTCTGCTTGAATAAAACAGTAATGTTTGTCCAAGCGGTTCTTATTTAAGTTGTCCATCTGTGTCTTGTAAATAGTGAGTTCATCTTAGTGAGTGTATTCATTGTATCTAGTCTGAGTGTGTCTTAGATTAGTTAAACATCTGTTGTATCCGTCATCTCAGCTTGAACCATTCCGCAGTTCAAGCTTGTTTGTAATTAACACTTGTTGATAAGATACACAAACATTGAGAAAAGAGTGTTGACTATTATTTTGATGTATTCAACCCCCCCCCCCTCTACAACTTAGAACAATACACTAGGGAAACCTTTTAAGACCTACATAATGCCTACTAAATCATGAAATTATCATGCAAACATGAACTTAATACACAATCATGAACTTAAGACATAAACATGAACATATAATCATGACTTTGTATTCATAAGGCCCTATCTATTACAATTGACTATCAATAACAACCTAGACTGTTGTCATCACACCGGGTGTACCAACATTTCAAATGGCTAGCAGTATCACAGCAGTTGGTCCTTTGATCGGTGCTCAAGCTGCGAACACCGTTGCTAACCACGCTGAAAAACCAGAAAATTTTTCCAGATTGAAATTTAAACGTTGGCAACAAGAGGTGTTCTTTTACTTGAGCACCTTGAATCTTGCGAGGTTCTTGACCGAATCTACTCCTCAAATGAATGAAGGGGAGACCGATGCTCAATTTGTAAGTGCAATAGATTCATGGAAGCATTCGGATTTTCTTTGTCGTAATTATGTCTTGAATGGCTTGGTTGACGAACTCTATAATGTGTATTGTTAAACAACTAATGCTAAAGAATTTTTGGAATCTTTGGATAGATAATATAAAATCGAGGATGAGGGAACTAAAAAGTTTGTTGTTTCCCGATTCTTAGATTTTAAAATGGTAGATTCTAAAACCGTTATGAGTCAAGGTAAAGATTTCCATGTTTTATTGCATGACATACATGCCGAAGGAATGATCATTAGCGAATCCTTTCAAGTTGCGACAACGATTGAGAAATTGGCAAGTAGATAGGTAGATTTCAAGAATTATCTAAAGCACAAACGAAAGGAAATGAACATTGAAGATCTTGTTGACGTCTTCGTATTGAGGAGGATAACAAGACGGCTCTCAAGAATACTTACAACCCCGCGTCGGCTAAAGCTAATTTTGTGGAGTATGGTCAATCGACAAAAGTCAAAGAAAATAGTGGTCAAAGGTAAAGGAAAAGGTGTTCAATTGGGACCGAAAGATGCAGTTGCAAAGAAAAAGCTCCAAAAGCCAAAATTCACCAAAAATTCCTACACTTGTGACCAATCAAGTCATAGAGCCGCTAATTGCAAGATTTTTCCAAGAGAGAGGTGCTGAAGCAAGCAAACATGGAGCAACATGACATCGATGATTTAGTGGCTATGATCTCCGAGTTAAACATGGTAGGGTTGAATCCGAGGAAATGGTGGATTGACACGGGAGCCACTAGGTATGTGTATTCTGATCAAAGTATGTTCAACACTTTCAAGGCGGTTGATGGGAAAAGATTTTCATGGGAAAATCTGCAACGACCGAAATCAAGGGTGAAGGTGATGTGATCTTGAAGATGACATCCGGGAAAGAACTCAAGTTGACAAATGTTTTGTATGTACCGGAAGTTCGAAATAATTTAGTTTCCGGATGGATTTTAAATAAGTTTGGATTTAAACTAGTTTTTGAATCCGATAAGTTTGTTTTGACCAAGAAAGGTCTTTATGTTGGTAAGGGCTATGACCTTAATGGCATGTAAAAAAATGAATGTAACGGTGACTAAAGCTGATAATAAGAATTTGAATTCCATTTATTTGACCGAGTCATCAAATGTATGGCATGGACGATTTGGACATGTCAATTTCAATTCATTACGTCGTTTAATCATGTCGTTTAATTAAGTCAATTTCAACCGGAGCTGTTACGAGTTCGAAGAGTTGTTACGATTTAGTTTTCAACACATAATTACTCATATTATTTAACAATAAACCTTGTAATAATGGAGTATTACAAAACGGTTTTTGTAATTAAAAGATGATTAATTTCAATTCCAATTTCCTATAATAAGAATAGGAGATTCAACACACCAAACACACTTGAAACACTTTGCATTCCATGAAATATTTTGCACTTTAACAGCAAGACGTTGCTGCTTCCAAGAACGAAGAACATTTCGAATTCACTTGAATTTTCAGGTAAGTTGGTTACCTCTGGTGGTAAACACTGCTTTGGCTGTTGTACCCTGGGAAACAGACTTCGAATCTGTTTTAAGGGAATCGTGTCAAACACGAGACTCAGCTTTCTTTTTCCGTATTTTACTTTACTTTTCCAGTATTGTTATTTCCTTTACTTGTAATTTTAGTTTCTGTATTCTATTTCTTTCCGTGTATTCTAATTTAATTTCAGAATTGTAATCCGTAATACATTTCTTATATTTTATAATTGGTATCGGACACACTATTCATACAATCTTAAAAAAACAATTTACAACCACGACACCGGTTATAAAATTAGGAATGTTTGAGAAATTGTTTCTTCGATTCAAACAAGTTTTGTCTCTAAGTTTTATTTCTACTCTTTTGTTTCGATTTAAACGAGTTTTATTTCGGAACAAGTTGTGTTTTCCAGAATTATATAATCTTTTTGTCTTGATTCAAACAAGTTTTGTTTTCAAGATAAATTTGATTTGTTACAACAGCATCTTTGTAGGTCCTGAGAGGTTCCCAAAGTATATAGCTTTAAGCTGGGGTGAATACAGCTATTTAAAAACTACACATTATTATCTCAATGTTTGTATGTATTATCAACAATTTGTTAATTACAAACAAGCTTGAATGCGGAATAGTTCAAGCTGAGATGACAGATACAACAGTATGTTTACTAGTCTAAGACAAACTCAAACTAGAATACAATGAATACACTCACTAAGAAGCACTCACTGTGTTTACAAGACTTAAGGGAACAGCTTATGTAAAACACCTTAGACACACAGATACTGATTTACACAGAAGGCTTGCATGCATGAAAATCACACTTGCACGTTCACTCTTGGTTTCAGCACTTAGCTTTTTTTCACACTTCTTTCTGTCCTTAGAAGCTTCCTTTTATACTCACTCAGAGGATCTAAGAGAAACATCTTCATTGGACGGAATGAAAAAGGAGAAGTCTTGTTGAAAAGACAACATAACCTTTTCTGCACTTTTCTGAAAAGCAGACTTGACTTCATATGTGCAGAACTTTTGTTTTTTTACTTTGTCTACTGTTGCATTGCCTTTAACTAATTTAGGAATGTCAACTTTGCGTCTTTCTTCCTTGTAAAGGCCTATTTTGATATAAGAAAAAGGTCTGTCACCCTTTTTCAAATAACCTTTTGTGTTCACGTTACAGAACAGCTTGGGCAGACTGAGCAGTTCTGTTTTCCACTTTGTCTTCAACTTTGTAAACTGATCTAGCAGTCAAAAACAATACATGATGACTTGGAAACGTATTCCATAAAGTGTTTAGCCTGTTCACAAAGAACAGGTTCTGTTCACAAAGAACAGAACACTTTAAAAGTGCCCAAGCTGCTCACCAGTGTAGAGCAGCGTAGACAGTTTATGTCCAGCCTGTTCAGCAGACAGAGCAGCTTGGATAAACTGTCTTAGTTGCAACACATGCGACACATAGAACAGCTTTAGACTAATATTGCAAATCATCTTTAGGCTTTAATAAGGCATATAACAGGCCTTAAATATAACCTTCAAATGCATCAACAGGTTTGATTATAAATCTCCCCCTCAGATGTAGAACAGGTTTGACTGAGGCCTTTTTGTGC